>JASDQU010948320.1:21437-32772 GCA_032191745.1 Picea mariana
ATGCAAGAAGATGAAGGTGCATAGAACGCCTCCAGAATATACGATTACGAAGGATGATGCAGAAATGGTGGCCCAAGTGGTTCAGGATCGCACATTTGAGGATTTTGAGAATGTTGTGCGGCAAAGGAACATAATGGAAATAGAGTTGGAATACATGTGACAACTCCTCAGGAAGATCGGGGAAGCGCAAGCAGTCGACAGTAGCATAGAAAAGGGGTCGTCAGCATCATAGATAGGAGGATAACCTGGAGCAAGTGAGCGAGACACAGTCCAGATGATAGCACAACTGAGTTCAACGTTTCACATCACACCCAACATGCTGGGCATGGACGAAATCATGGGGCAGACACCCTAAAGGACTTGGCTCAATTGAAATTGGTATTTTGGCAGATATTGACCAAGGCCTTATATAAACTGTAGGTCAACATTACACAAGAGGTATAGTCTCGTGCACGGATAGATACAACCAAACTGTAGCAGGTAAATGATAAACAAGACGAGTTGGAAATGGTATTTGAGCAGGCCAAGCTCGAGACCAAAGAGGAGAGGGAACGCGTGAAAGGATTGGAGAAAAAAGTGGTCGTAGCCTATGAGAAGATCCTAAAGAACGTGCAGACGATCGAACTCACGGTGACAAACAATATTGATAATATTTTGTAGACAATCGATCAATACCAGCAAAAGATCAAGATTCTCTAGGAGTAGCTCACACCTACCACTCCACTGGAGGTGAGGGAGCAAAGGAAATAGGAAGCAACAAAGAAGATACAAGAGAGAGAACGACAAGTCTGCGCGACGAATGACTTGTTCGAGAAAGTAGCACAACTTTGGATGAAGCTGGAAGAGGATCAACAGGTCTAGTAGTGGGACCAGGAAGGAGAAAGGATAAGTGCAGCTATCTAAGACCTCAAGCAGAGGCATAAGACAATGTCGATCACATAGCGCATCAAAGGGGTGCAAGACATGAGGAAATTTAAGGTATAACTCATAATTGCACAGACGCAGAAAAATGAATGCCAGGCTCAAATGGAACCGCTCCAGGAGCGAGCAACAGAGTTCATTGCATAGGCAGAGGAATCCAAAACATATATGGCACAGACCCAGGCATAATGTGCAAGGTTGGTCAGCGACGAGATTCCAGTATAGGTATTGGACAGACTCAAGGAGAAGACCACACAGACCCAAATGCAAGCAACGAAGCTCATGGAGAAGTTCCAAGCAATCACAAGGGAGATCAACGAAGCACACAGGGGTTAGGTGGATCGAGATGAGCCACATGTTAGTGTTGGGGGCATGTTGGAAGCAGTCTAAAGCAGAAAGAGTTTATTTTGGGAAGGAAGACATGCACAAGAAAAGTGACAACTGGAAGGAAGAGCAGCATGCGCGCATGCATGGAAGACCTAACGACATTAGGGTTAGGGTTTTTGTAATACATTGTAATGGATGATGAACTAGAAACATATAAATATAGATACCTAGGTCTCATAGAGGGAGATAGAGTCGGATATAGATATGATTCGATAGAGAGTAGATAGAGAGACCTTTTAAGGGAGTTTTGGAGAAAAACTATTGTAATCGGATACCTTTTTGTAAGCTATTGAGCTGTAGAGGAGTAAGAAGGGTAGATCATGAGGGTTAGATCGCAGGCGGAGAAGCCTTGTGCGATCTAGTCTGCCTCATAATAGATCTCGACCTAATTGAGGAGGAGTTGTAAAGCGCATGACGTTGTAGTTTTGGAATTGTCATAATAGAAGAGCTTAAGAGCCAGATCTTTGTGGATGTAGCCCAGGAGGGGGTGAACCATGGTAAAACATGCGTTATGTGATTGAATGCTTGTGTTTCTTTTACTGTTTATGTTTAGATAGTAGCATGATGAATGAATGCGTTGATTATCTTGCATGCATAATCAAGAATGAAAGTATATTGATTTAATAAGTTAAATCGAACTCCCAACGCACACTTCTCAAATCTGCACTCAATCCTAGACTTCAAACACCTGAGTATTGCATTCACCCATTAAGACTATATCAGGTGAGACTACGCAGTGCACTATGTGTGTTGTGTTGCCTTTTGGTTTACCAGGAGGGCCGATAGTTTTAGAGGCTTTGTTGGAACCCCAGTAGACTTGAACCTAGGTCTATCATGTTAAAGGTATAACTCAGATACCAAACCAACATTGACCTAAGAAGGGATTGTACCTCATTTCATGGGAAGACAGGGCTAAAGGCCCAGAGGTAGATTGGATTTAATATAAAAGAATAAGAAACTAATGTTGAAAAGAAAGTGAACACAACAAATAAGGACCATCAAAAGTCGGTCCAACTTGAGGTCTACTTACTCAGTGCTCGCCCTGGTCCCAAATTGCAAATGCCAAAGCTTGAAAACCTTATTAAGGGGACTAGCAAATTAGAACTAAATGGAAGAAGGGATTGGAAAGATGGTTGAGAAGGGGTCTAGGAAAAATAGCACCTAAATAGTTGGTAACTTAAGAGAAAGAACACCCTCTAGAGAGGCACACATAAATGAGACAATATGAGCCCTTATATGTCAAGAAGATTGATACCCATAAATCACACCCCCATCCACCTCATACTCCTTACATGACTTGGAGAGGGTTCTCTTGTGAAACACTCCTTGACTTGTGGAATGATCTACCCAATAGGTCACCATGACAACTCTCCCATAGTTTTGGCAAGTTGTATAAGGACTTTTAGCATTTGTTTGTTTTGAAAATGGGGGATTCGATGCACATGTTTGGGTGGTTATTTTATTATATATGGCTTACTTGGAATGATACTTGTGACTCTTGGACCCTTGGAGGTGAATTTGTTTGTCTTTTTAGGGCCTTGTCAGGTGAAAGTTATTTCGTGAAGACAGAAGGTTACTTGGACCTTCATAGGGGCATGAATCCCACAGGTTGAATGATGTGCCCCCCCATTGGACACCTAGGAGAATGAATGTTTCCTTTAGATTCACTTTGACACCATGACATGATTACATGCTATCCCCTTTCACCTCAATGTTGGCCTTAGAAGGCCTAAAACACCATCTTCTATTCCCTAGACGTCACTTAGAAGCTAGGCTTTTTTATGACGTTCTCATGGTTGATGGTGATGTGACATGATTTGATGGAGAGAGAGAGAGATACTTGGCATGCTATAGAGCACTTAGTGGCAGGGCACATGGCCTTTGGAGGCCCAACAATCTTCACCAAAGGGCTCAACATCTCTCTAGGAGGCATAACGTCATCCTTTAGGGTATGAAGTCATCCATAAAAGGGGAAATTACTTTATGTATTTGTAATTTTAAGTTATAAAGGACAAATAGGGAGGGTCTGCCTCTCTAGTTTGATGTTGACTTTTGAAAAAGTGGACAAATTGGTTTTTAGTGATCTTGTATAAATAAAGGTCACTCTTATTTCATTTGAACATAACTCTCACTTGAGAATTACATAACATTCACTGAAATTTTCTCCCTATTTGGGCATTTTGATTTATCTCTCTCTCTCTTGGTGCATTGTGGATGATCTTTCTTGTATTTTCTTGAAGAAAATATAGGGGCTAACTCTTGGATGCTTTATTCTTGGTATGTTGGTGGAATATTCTTGATAAGGAAGGGTTTCTTCATGCTTTTCTTGGAATTGGTAAGGAATTTTTGCATCTATTGTGTTGTTTTCTTCTTGTTTCAAGATAAATTTTTCTAAACCCTTGGAGGAGTATAAGGGAATACACCCTCCATCAAGATATACTTTGTTATCATTGAATAAGTTACTTTTCAATGGTTGATACAAGGAGTAAAAGGGATTACACCCTTGTAGATTTACCTTGCTAGGTTTTGTTTGCTCTAGGGAGTAAAAGGGCTTACACCCTTGTAGATTTACCTTGCTAGGTTTTGTTTTCTCTAGGGAGTAAAAGGGATTACAACCCTAGAGAAGTAAAAAACCCTAGCTCTTACATAAGATACTCCATTAACCCAATTGATAAGGCACTAATCTACTTGCATTGGAGATATAATATCGTTGCATTGGTATATGTGAAATATTGAGATATTGCAATTGTCTAAGTTGGATTTGATTATACATGTTATAATCCTTCTTGTGCCCCAGTGGCATCTTGATTGTCCTAAAAATTCTCTTTGCTGTTAAAAATTAACGCTACATCCATTAAGGTTGCTACAAAATCATTTTTTCTTCATCTATTACTCACTATTCTACCACTAAAATTCACTTGCATGCTGCCATCATTAACTACTTGTTATCGACTATCTTTGGGGTGGATTATTTGTTGAATTTGGTGACAAGAATTTTTTTTTGTAGCAATTGTTTTCCACGACCATTAGGTTGTTATAAAAAATTCTTGATAACTTTGTATAATATCCCCCTAATCACCACTGAAGTCTTGCTTCAATCATTGGAAGTTCAACTGTCATTGCTAGCTTTATTTATGATATCTTGTATTAGATTTTGGATGGTTAAATTTGCAGCTATTAACATCATTCATTGTTGATATATATATTTCTATACCATTGAAATTTGGTACAACAAGTATTATTTCTTGATTCCCATTGATTAACGACTTTGTTTGTCATCTTTTGTCACCTTTTGTCTTGTTAAAGATTTACCTTCTTAAAAGACCCATTCTCAAGCCTTTCTTTATCTCCAAACTCGACCTATAGGGGTTCTCATTCATTATCATCTCACTTTTCATCTCAATCCCCCTAGGGTCACTGAGATTTCCCCCTTGTGGTGATGCATCATCACTAAAGCGAGGGGAGTGTCTATCTAAGGTGACAATGGGTAGGTACTCCCGTAGTTGTCTCACCTTTGGGGTTTGGGTTGGGATTTGTGCAAACTACAATTTGTGCAATAACACACTACATTCTTATGAACTCACTAAACAGTTCATGCCATAGAATAAAAATCCATGTGTTTTGAGGAGTCACACACACCATTTCACATTAATTATAATAACACATTGGTGCAAACTATTGAGAAAAAACACCTTTCCGTAAACAACATAACGTACAATAATATTTATTATTTCAAAATTGTATGATGCTCATGTTTATAATCTACATTGGGTCATTAAATATAATGTACACACTGATGCGTTACAATTATTATACACATCAGGACTCTAAATATAATGTACTAACTAGTGCTTTTAGTATAATATACACACAAATACTTAGTAAACATAATGATGTCGACGAGAGTGGCAGGAGCGGGTGGGGTTATCTTCTCCCCAAGGGGACATATTCGAACAAGGTTCTACTGGACTTTAGGCATAACATCCAATAACTAGGCAGAAGCCTACGCTCTTTATAAAGTTCTCAATTTAGCAAAGAGACAAGGCATTTAAGATCCAATTATCATTGGAGACTTCGAGTTAATTCTTAATTAGTTTAGAAAGTGATCCCTCTCGGATGATATGAAACCGAGAAGTATCATGGTTAGAGCATTGGCAGAGGCAGAGGTGTTTCAAAATCTTGAATTTTTTTGTTTATTTAGACACAATAATATCGAGGTTGATTCCTTTGCCAACTTGGCTACTCAGGACTCTCTGGGCACATTACAAATTGATGTTCGGGTTGCTTGTCAATTTATCCCCTAATGCGGGTCGAGATTGATAGACAAATAAGAGTTTCCCAAATGAGGGGCCGATCAAATAAGGAGGAAATGAAGACTAATCATTGCCTTGTAAAGTGCATATGTATGAGGTTTGAAGTGACGGGTGGTCACAAATTTTGGAGCACATTCTGGATGGTGATGCAGACATGTGGAAATTGCATTCATCTAATTCATGCACTTTCAGGCCCATACGTACTCTCGCACAAGCGTTCTTCAATGAATTCTCTTTCTCATTCAGTTTCACAGGAGTTTATTGGGACTGTGTTAATGGCTATGGTCTGCCTTCGTACCCCTCTATTTCGATATTCCTTTGGCTATCCTCATCGATAGCCCACAATGATGGATTCATTTGGATAGACTCTTGTCACATGCTTGGATATCTCTCTAGTGGGTGTGGAGGTAAGCAACAATTCATTGATCATCCAGGGAGGAGACCCATCACAAGATGTCAAGTTGCTACAAAAAATATTCGACATAAGGAAAGAATTATGAGTCGGGATGGTGCAGAATTGGATGTTGTTATAACTTCAAAGCCCATAGATGCATTTCCCATAGACTGTTTGTGGACAACATTCTCTTCAGAAGAAATTTGGGCAGGAAATCGAACCGACAATGTGAAAAACATGAGGTTAGGTGTAGCGTGATGGAATCAAGATCTCCAAGAGGAAGAACACGAGGCTCTAGTTAACCTGGTCAATTCACTTCAATTTGGCATGCAAAATGCCTTAGTTCAATGGAAAAATGCAATGGAGTTATTGAGCAGAGGCAAGGAATTCAAAAGTTACGAGATGAAGTGGATGCCATATGCTTGGAGGTAGTGGAGTTACACTCTAGACATGTCTCTCTGGATCCATCAACTTCTAGTCTGACAATCTCTGATGCGATTTCGTCTCCTTCTCCACCCACGCATATTCCAAATCTCAATTTGTCACCAAAATCCACATAGGAAGCTCATGATGGACCTGTTATCCCCATTTTATTGGGATAACTAAGGAGATCATGTCTCGAGGCCCTGGGGTTGCATACATGGAGTGCTGAGAGACTACATGACCAACAGTGTCCACTTGCACAGATGGAAACCCTTCTCACCACCACAAAGTTCAGGATTTTCAGGATGGCATCCACCACACCCACTAGATTTCGAAAGGCAATGGTCCTTGCTCCTTAAGGTACAAGTCGAGTATTATGGTGAGTGTCATTTCAATATTTGAGGCACTTTGAGTATGTTGTATCTTAGACTGCTTTGGATTTCATGATATATGCTTGGAAATTATGCTTTTTTCGCTATTTCACCTTGGTGGTTGACATTGTGACTTAGTAAGTAGTCTTCCTCAGGAATGGGTTTTCTACTAGGAACACCCTTGAAGAGACATCGTATTGTTCCAAACCATACTTACCACTTTCCATCACTAATACCCCCCATTTCCTTATCTCTTGGGATTTTAGGGTGTATTGAACCAAGAAGGGGTTGTCCCTCATTCTATGGGAGGAAGGGGGTGAATTCCCAAAAGGATTGTTGTTGGTTAAAAAGATAAAAGCCTCTATATAAACCTTCCAGATATTTCACCCAGGGATCCCCCAAGAAAGCAATAAAATGATTTTTCTGTAAGAAAAGGGGGATCCACAAGAATAAATGATTATGAATGCTTAGTGGGCTAGTTGGAGGATAGGAGGTCTCATCATGAGCCGACCTATCATGATCATGGGTATCTAGTGGTATGGAATTACCATCTCCTGGTCACAAAGCCAAGGTGATGGCTCTTAGTTGCATGGCTGAGAGAAAGGGGGTCTGATCACGAGCCAACATTTTCATTTACACAAGGTATTTGTGAGTGGAACTGCCATTATCTGGACACACCCTCTACAAAGGCACCCATGAATGAGACACTACAACCCCTTGTATGTCATGAAACCCATTCACATTGAGTCTTGATCCTTAATCACTTCATCCACTTTACATGTCTTAGAGAGGGATCACTTGGGAAACAATCCTCGACCTAGGAAAGATCTACCCAATATGATACCTTTTCTACCCTCCCATATCCAAGCTTGGCAAGTCGCATAATGTCTTTGAGCACTTACTTGTTTGTTTGACAGGGTAATCTTTGATGCACATGCTTGGGTGGCTCATTTATTGATTTGATTTACTCATCATGATATTTTGATTTGAGATCCTTGGAGGGTGTGCTTATTTGTCTTTGTAGGACCTAGTTGGTGGATAGTTTTGGAAAAACAAGCCTAGCTTGGGTTTCCACGGGGCTTGAATCCCACAGGTTGGATGCCAAGGGCCCGCACGAAAAATGATAAATATGAACCTTTGGAGGCCTATAATATTACCTCAGAGATAGGACCTAGCCCTCACATGGAAAATGTTTTTCCTAAAAGAGGAAAAACATCATCCTTTGGAGGGTTGACGTCATGTTTGAGGGACTATAGGTGGTGATGGCTACACATGGCACGTTTTGAAGAAATAAACCCTTGGATCATGAAGAAGAAGGTTGGATTGGAGACACACGACCTTTGGAGGCCCAACCCTACCATCTCCAACTCAACGTTTGGCCTAAAAGTGACAAAACGTCCCTCCTAAAGGGGTAATGTCACTCTTAAGGTTCTCATTTGTGCAAAAAGTGAATTTAAAGGTGAATTGTTTAATATTATTTGTGTAAAGGGGCAAGATTAGGGTTTTTGACCCCTAATCTTGTGGTTTACCCTAAATTTATGTGGACAAACTGCATTAGTGACATTTTGTATAAATAGAGATCATAAGATCTCATTTTAAATCATAACTCTCCCATCTTGGAGAGGTACTTGGACTGAACTTTTCACAATCTTTAGCTATTTCTCTCATTTTCTCTTGTTTATGGCTACTCTCTTGGTTATTTGGTTGATGGAAGTGATGTGCTAGCCTTGGAAGGCTCTTCTTTTCTATTGTGGCAGTTTATCTTAGCATTTTCCTTGAATTGGTAAGGATGTTTTAGCCTCCCCCACCTTAGCCTCCATCACTTTATGCTTAAATTTTATTGGTTTAACAAGGATGTGCTAAGATAAGTATAAGTGCATACACTCTCTTAGCCTAAACCCTATCTAGGGATACTTGCCTTGGGGAGTAAGAGGCTTTACACCCCCAAGGAGGTAGTACCTTTATCTCTTTCTCTTCTTGACTCCATTAATCCAATCATTAAAGGCACTAGTCATCACTTGTTGCATTGGATATATAATTTTTTTACTTTGGGAAACGTGAAATTTCGTGATTTTGAAGTTGTTCTTAGTGGAACCAAATCTATGCTATAAATGCTTGCTTGAGCCACTAGGGTGTTTCATTTCTCCAAGTATTTCTTTTTGTTGTTACAAATTCAACCTAAAACCATTAGGGTTGCAGAAGACCCTAACCAAACTATTCAATAACTCCTAATTTAATCGTTGAAAATTTCCTAAAATCTGCCCACATAATCTACTAAGTACAATGCATATTTTGGCAAGTTTTGAGCAAGTTTTAATGGTTAAATATATTGTTGTAATAAAAAGTTTGTTACATCCATAAGGATGATAAATATCACTACAATTATCTTTTTGTGCTAAAGTCTTGTTCTATCATTGTTGAGTTAAACTAGTTTTTACTAGCTTGTCTCATGCTTATTCAATTGGAATTTTAGCACTTATATTGTAGCCCTTATTATCTTTTATGTCCTAATATATATCATTGATTATTTCTGCAATTAGATACAAAAATATTAACTTGCTTGTGCACCTAATATTACTACATGCAAGTGTGGCTTTTCTTGTGTCTCGGGTAGGTACAAACACCCTTTGAGTCATCAAATCCATATTTCCTCTTCCATCATCGACCTTTAAGGGGATACTTCTCTTCTTTCCCTTCCATCCATCTCAATCCCCCTAGGGTCATCACGATTACCTCCTTAGAGTGACCTAGTCACTCTTGAAGTGTGGGACCTATATCAAGGTGATATTGGGTATAGTGTCCCTTAGTTGTTTCCATTTTGGTGGTTGGGTTGGGCTTTGCCCAACCTACAACTCATGTGATAAAAATACCTCCATTAGACAAAGCTTAATTTGTATTCTTTGTTTCAGTTTTTTGATACTTGGTATTTTCTATAGATGGTACATAAGGCTCTATAATAGTTGTAAGTCAGTTTCAAGGTTCGTAGGTTGGACTATTTTAGACAGTGAAAAATTCCAGCCAGATTTTGAAGTTCTAGAGGATTATTTTTAATCATGTAATGACTCTCTCTATGGCTAGAACACAGATTTTTTGAATATAATTTCTACCAGTTTTATTAAAAATAAATAAAATAATAATGGCATCGACATCTCACCTCGAATGTTTGAAATTTCACTACCTTTTGGTGCACATGGTAAAACAAACACCGATACATACTAATTATACATGCACCAAGGCCCACACTATATTGAATGCATTGGGGCTTAGGATAACTTAAATGCTTCAATGCATGAAAAAATTAAAAAGCATTGGTGCTTTATACTCAAACAAGACAAAACTAGTGTGTATAAATTATAAGAGCAATGGGGCTCTATGTTAGCACCAATATTGTTTTTAGCACATGGCCATCATCAAACATCTCCAAGGGTTGGTTTCAAAAGAAAGTTTTATCATTTCTTATCTTCATTTCCATTTGCAAAAGTGCATTGTAGACTAGTTCAATTTACTGCAAACTGTAAGTGCGCTGCCAACTTTCTAGTCGCTGTAGACTCTTGGCACTGCGAACTCTCTATAGTGGATTGATGGTGGATTAAAAGCTTCAAGGACTGATTGGTTTGGTTTTCTGCAACAAGGATTTATATATCGGGAACTTTGCTTGATGTACATTTTCATTGCCTGAAGGTGTATTATAATTGAACCCTAATTGTTGTAGTTTTTTTGTATGCTGCAAACTGTTCCATAGCATTTGCGTTGCAAACTTTTTTAATTGGTCAATTTCTATAGTCATTGTATCTTAAATCTTTGCAGACCCAACTTTCTTGGTTTTATACCAAAAATATCAATTGCAACCATTTCTTATAGCCATGACCCTATCCGCTGCAAATTCTGGTTAGTGCTACAGACTGTATTCTTTGTATGTGCTACAAACTTCATTGTGCACTACAAACCCTCTGTTTCCTCATTGGTAAAACCCTCGCGCACTGTATTTTCACTCAGGTTTTAAGTATCCTCTGTTTTGAATTTTTTTTCCTTTTCAAACTTGGGATTTTTGCAGACCTCTTTCATTAAAACCTAGTCTAAAATCGTGCGCTGTAAACTTGACTGTGGGCTGCAATCCTGATTGTGCGTTGCAAACTGAAGGATCACGTTGAGAATACTTTTTTTTACACTTAATTTCATGAATTTTGCATGATTGGAGCCTCATCCAGTGTAGGTATTTTTTTCTTTCCTCTCATCTCCTACTTGCATTCCTTTCATTCTCACACTGTTGTTGTACATAAATTTTTCATTTAGTAAATCCTAAATTGTGCAAAATTCAAATAAAAAACCCTAAATATTGATGTTTTCATCATACATCTAATAACAACTGTTATAAAAGGAAAAGGGTTTTAAATCAGTTATCATGGACAATCAACAAGGTAAGAAGGTTCACAAAAGAGGAAAAATTGTCAAGGATGAGCCCCATGACCTGTAGCTTATAAACTTAGAACCATTTTTTAGAGAAGCACTAGGAGAAGATGAAGATG
>JASDQU010948321.1:18824-32685 GCA_032191745.1 Picea mariana
GAAATGATAAAGAAAGATATGGTTATGTGTCTCTCTTCAATATTGAATGTTACAAATGCCACAATTATGGTCACATAGCTCGAAATTGTAGAAGTGTGATAGAGCCTCCCATGAAGGAAAACACGGATGTCATATACAAGAAGTTTTGGAGAAGAAATGAAAAAAACGAAGAGGATGTAAATGAAAACCAAGTGCCAAATATCATACTCACAAGATTTACATCAATGCAATATCATAATGAATTCATATGCCAAGAGGAAGGTGTCAAAATTCAGGTAGAGGATGAAGAGGAAGATGTTATAATTTAGGAATATGATGGAAGGAATGTCAGAATTCAAGAAGAGGATGAAAAGGAATATGTCTCCACAGATGAAGAGTCAAATTACTCCACATCAAAGTGAATACTTTTATGAGCCATCTGGCTTGGAGACTCATGGTAAATATGAATACTGAACAGGGGGAGTCTAAGCAGCAGCTCTACAAATCAGAGAACTATCTTTCGAGCAGTCTGAAGTGTTTTCATATATTGGAAAGGTGATTTCATAATAGTTTGATAATAGAAGTGCAGAATATGTAGTGATCAATGGTAGCAGATGAGTTAGCATTGTATGTAGTTGAGTAACAGATTCATGGACAATTTTTTGACATATGGAAAGATATGGATTCATGGGAACTTTGACAGGTATAAACAGATATATGACATTAGATGAAATCATAGTAACAATTGGAATCAGTTGACTCAGTGGACAAATGGAATCGGTTAGTCACAGGAAGGCAAGTAGTGAAAGGCACAACAAAACAAGGAAGAGAAACCATAAGTAGAAGCTATATTGTAACTTGAGGTCATTAATATGAAATTGACAAGTCATGAAGACTTGAAGTCAAGTAACTTTGAATTATTTTTATATATTTCAGTGAATTACAAGAGGAAGCACCAATGGACAAAGAACACCAGAAGAGAGGAAAGAAATCATATACAGAAAATCCCACATTGATCTACATGACATCTTTCATAAAATTCAAGGAAGAGAAATTGTTAGAGAAAGAGATCAAAATCATGAAGATAGAGGGAGTGCATGAAGTGAGAGAACGATTTTTCAGAGAAGGTATATCGACAGGGGGGAGTTACCCTTTTACCCATGATGTCAAAGGGGGGGAAAGAGAAAGTTTAGAAGCATGAAGACAAGGAGAGAAATCCCAAGGGGAGATACCATTTTCCATTGATGTCAAAGGGGGAGATAAACATGAGTAGAGAAACATAGGAGGAGCATTGGTCACAAGTTGAGTATGAATGTTGGAATATGAGTGTTTCCATCAATGCCAAAGGGGGAGATTGTTGGACAATTGGTTTTCATTGATGTTATTGGATAAATGGTTGTCATTGATGTCAACAGATGTGACGGATGTATTTGGAGAAGTCTCCAAAGTGGTCCCCTTATGGTGTATCTCTAAGAATGTCCCTCATGGGAAGATGCTTTAAATATGTCTATAAGAAACCCATAGGTGTGTTCATGAAGACCAAAGTTGTTTAAGGAATAAGGACATGAAGGACAGTGTGAATGCATGTAACAAACTCATAGATGGATAGTCCTTGTTGTGTCGTTTCCAATGGTAGGTGGTATGTCGTGTGGTTCTTCACAGTTAGGCAGATATTCCCTCATGAAGTTGGAAGCCCCGAAGAAGGGTTAAGAAGCCCCTAGTCGGTTGCAAGTCATTACTAAAAGGGTAAATTGGTTGTAACAAGAAATATCAAGAAGCCCTAAAATTAAGGAAATAGGTTACTTAGAAAAATTATATATACACCCCAAGAATCCTCTCATAAGTACAATCACACACACATTCTATTGAATATATTCTATGTAAGTAAGTGATCTATTAGTGTGTTTGCAATGGAGAAATATAAGGTAGCGAAGGAGAGAGTTTTGGGATTACAAGTGTGTGGAGATTGATCTAAGGAAACCCTAGTTTGTCTAACCCTCATTGGTCAGACAACCAGTGTCTTGCGAGGCACCCCGCGGCTTTTCTAGGGCTTGTCATGCGATGGCCCACTAGACAACAAGTATCAATCCCGCGAGGACAAGACAGAATTGGGAAAATGTTAGTACCAGGTTGTTGAGGAGTGAGGAAAATTTACAGGTTGGTATTAATGTCTATTAGGTCAACGATAGGATCAGAGATATGCTTATGTGTTATTTTTAGGCTTATGATTATGTTTTTATGATACATGCTTGAGACATTTCATGGTAATGATTGTGCATGGTACACCTTTGTGATGGTATGATACATTGTTATAGGAACATCTTGGATACTTGGCATATGGTTTGTTGTATGGTATATGAGTGATATGGCACATATTTGATGGTATCTCTTGGTACATTGTCATTGTTTATGCATGTTAGCACATGCTTGAGGCACGTGGTTTGAGGTACATATTGGTTACTTGTTGAATATGTGATGGGCATGCCTTTGGTATCTTGTTCAGGCAATGATACATGATGGTACATGTATGAGGTGCATATCTTGGTGATGTTGGTACATGTTGAGGTACACCTTGGTGATTATATGGTACATTCATTAGTAGCACATATTGATTATATTGGTATCTTGGTATCTTGGCTATCTTGGTTACATTTGAGGAGCTTCATTGGTGATATCTTATGGTACATGGTGTATGGTATGATTGAGACATATCATGAATGATATGGTATATGGTTGATGCATGAGACGGTACATGTTTGACGCATGGTTGATGTACGTGATTGTTGATGATTACAGCTTCGTGAGACATCCTCCAGAACACGTTCTCCTCTAAGACTGAGTGAGACGCCTATGAGAGAGCCCATGAGTTGGGTGTGCCCATGTGATGGGTGTGTCGTTCCTCTCTGAGACTGAGATGGAACGTTGTGTACCCCTGTGTGGGGTGATGATTCCCATGAGATGGATGTATCGATGTGTATGCCCTTGTGTGGGGTGAGGATTCCCATAAGATGGGTGTGTCGTTTGAGATGAAACGATGTGTACCCCTGTGAGAGGTGAAGGTGCCTATGTGATGGGTGTATCTTTCTCCTCTGTGTAGAGAGTTGAGACAATGTGGTACTCCATATCATTCTCCTGTGAGATTCAGTGAGATAGAGATTTGTTGAGTAGGATGTCCATGTGGCCAAGCACAGGTGGACGTGACCCTAGTGGTTGATCACTAGTGGGTGTGTGAGATCCCTTGCTATATTTTCTAAGAGTGATATTTACCCGTAACCCTAATTGTGATGTAAAGGGTACATGTTGGCTCCACCATATGTGAAAGATAATTAATGTTTATTGTAATAATTAATTATTTTCTGAGTTATTGAGGTCGGCCATGTTGTGCCAATAGACACCATTTTTGGTTTGTTCAGTCTAGTATAAATAAAGGTAATTTCCCCATTGAGTAAATACACAACACACACAAGTCACTTGTCATTTGGAAATTTCAGCAAGTACATCTTCTAGGGTTGAAGTGTGCACCTCTCTTGGGCACTAGCTTCTTGGTTTTGGAGAGCCCCCTTTTGTCTACTAGGTCTATGGTGTGAGAGGTCTTTATCTTGAGAATATAACAAAGGATTGCTAGGTTTTCTTCCCTTGTTGAGAAGGGTTTCCCAGGATATTTATTGTGTTCTTGTGCATGGTATTTCTTCTTGTGATCTTGGTTATTGCAACAATTGTGAATGGCGTAGTTGCATTTGTTTATGGTTCAAGTAAATGCTAAAAATGAAATAAACCTCATGCTTGAGCCTATCATAGTGAAAATTAAACATGGTATCAGAGCATAGGTCTTGAAGAACCCATTGCACAAGCATTAAATCCAACCGTCCTCTCTCTTCTCCAGAACCGTACGACCCTCATAGGGTTTCCAGAAAATCCATACGGCCCTATATTTTTTGGTGTTTCAACACCTTAAACTTAGACATTGGGGATAAAATTGTATAGGAGTGTATGACCTCCTTCAATGCACCTCCAGTAAGCTTTAGATTGTAATTCTGAGAATCTTTGATTTTTGGCCCTGGGGTTTCTAGGGTTTTGCAATTTTCTGCAGAAAATTCAGATTTATGGTTTCTGCAACTCATTGAAAGAGTTTTTCAGCTCACCAATGTTCTTCTTAATTTCAAGGCTTATTGTTGGCATTCATAAGCCCAACAGAACCTAAAATTGCTAGCCTAGCCTAAACGTTAGGTTTCCTAGCCCAGTTGGTAATGGTTTGTGAAGAATCTGAAAATATGATGAACAAAACTATGATGGAAGATAAGCTTGATGGATCAAGAAAATATAGTCCCTGGAAGCCAATACTTCAAAGAGACGAAGACATCAAAGAATAAGCCTTCTTATTCATTTCATCACTTTCAGGTATGGTTCCTACTAATGATGATACTTGGTTAATTGACGATGGTGCCTCCAGGCACATGACTAGATTTAAAGATCACCTGACTGATATTGTTGAGAAAGAGACCAATCTACATGTTGTTCTTGGAGACAATGCCAGATATAATGTGAAAGGGGTTGGAACTTCTACTTTCCAACTAGATTCTAACATGCCTCTTCAGTTAAGTGAAGTACTATATGTACCTGGGATGAAGAGGAACCTTGTCTCCATTTCTGCCTTAGAAGACAAAGGCTACAAGGTTACTTTTTTCTGAAAGAAAATTCCTTGCATGGCACAAGAAATCTCATATAAATTCGTCCAGAGTAATTGGTGTTCAAGAAAGAAGCTTATACGGGTTAACTATCATACCAGTCCAGGCCCTGTTACATGATACTATTAGCTTGAGTGAGCTATGGCATAGAAGACTTGCTCACATTCATTATAGATCCCTTCCAACTCTATGGAAAATGGTAATAGGTGTTCCAAAGATACAAATTTGACATAAAGGTGTTTGCAGATCTTGTGCCCTTGGTAAAAATGTCAAGGGGTCCTTCTTGAGCAGTGACAATAGATTCAAGGAAATCTTGGACTTAATACATTCAGATGTGTGTGGGCCAATGAATGTTGCCTTCCTGAATGGATATTTGTACTATGTACTCTTCACAGATGATCACTCTCGAAAAACTTGGATTTGTTTCCTGAAAACCAAGGATGGAGTCCTTGCAATATTTCAAGAATTCAAATCTCAAGTTGAGAACTAGACCAAAAGAAAGATAAAAGTACTAAGATCAAATAATGGAGGAGAATACACCTCGAAGGATTTCAGTTATTTTTGTATTGAAGCAGGGATTAAGAGGGAGTACTCAGTTCCTTACAACCCTCAGCAGAATGGGGTTGTAGAAAGAAAGAACAAAACCATTATTGAGGCAACCAAAGAAATGATACATGATCAGAGTCTACCTATGATCTTGTGGGAAGAAGCATGCATGACAGCGGTATATGTTAAAAACAAGATTCCTCACCATATTTTGAAGAACATTACTCCTGAAGAAGCCTTCACCGGAGTGAAGCCTGAGATTGAACACTTCAAGATATTTGGGTGTCTAGTGTAGTTTCATGTACCCAAAGAAAAGAGGTCCAAGCTAGATCCTTCAGGGAGGAAAGGCACATTTGTGGGATACAGTGAATCTTCAAAGCCATATCGGATCTACATCTCTGGTCAGAGACAAATTGAAGTGAGCAGAGATGTTATCTTTGAATAAGAGATAGACTTTCAAAGATCCAGAGAATCTCATATGGATATTGATAGCGAGATAGTACCTTCTCCCCCTCCATAAGTTCAAAGGGAGACAACCATTATTCCAGTTAATCTAGTTGGTCAAGTTGATCCATTTTCTCCAATTGACATCCCCAAAGACATTGCAGTAGGCCATAAAAGGCCTTCCTGGGCTCAACAAATTCTGCAAGAGGCAGAGGGCCATGTAGCTCCTCAAGGCACATTCCGATAGAGCAAGAGACCAAAGATATTTTAGAGCTATTTTTCATCAATGAGCCACATCACTGATACCGAGACTTCTTGTCATGGACAAGCAGCAGGTTACCAGGTATGGAAAGATTCCATGACAGAAGAATATCATTCCATCTTGAAGAATGATGTGTGGGATATTGTTCCGAGACTAGAAGGGAAGTTTGTAGTGACTTCCAAGTGGATCTATAAGATCAAGCATGAAACTAATGGAAGTGTCAAGAAATACAAAGTGAGATTTGTAGCCAGAGGATTCTCACAAGTAGAGGGAGTTGACTATGATGAGACATTTTCTCAAGTAGCCTGATACACTTCCATCCGTACTATCATTGCACTACCTGCATCCATGGGTTGGAAACTAGATCATATGGATGTAAAGATGACCTTTCTCAATGGTGATATTGAGGAAGAAATTTATATAGAGCAGCCAGAAGGATTCGTGATACACGATGAGAAATATCATGTGTGCAGGTTGAAGAAATCCCAATATGGACTAAAGCAAGTACCTCGTGCTTGGTATGAGAAGATGGATGGATTCTTGATGAGTTTGGGATTCAACAAGAGTGTTGTTGATGCAAACCTGTATTATCATATTGTTGGTGACAAGTACCCGATATTGGTCCTGTCTGTGGATGACTTATTCCCTATCGGTTCAAAAATACTTATTGTTGAATGCAAGCAAGCATGCACTTCTGAATTCGAGATGAAGGATCTAGGTATGATGCACTACTTATTGGGACTATAAGTATGGCAAAGGACTGATGATATTTTCCTGATTCAAGGAAAATATACAGTGGATATATTGAAGAAGTTTGGTATGACAGACTACAAATCCATGCCTACACTGATGGTGATGGATTTGAAGAAAATGAACGATGTTTCTACTGATTCAGGCGAGATTGATCCACATTTATACCGACAGATGATTGGATCATTGATGTATATGGTTAACACCAGACCTGATATATATTATGCATTGAATCTACTTAGTCAGTTCATGAGTCAACTGAAATAGACTCACTGGATAGCAGTGAAGCATGTATTGAAATATCTACGAGGCACAGTTGGATATGGCCTGAGATATGCCTCCAGTGTAGACATAAGCTTACAGGGATATGCCAATGCAGATTGGGCAGGGAGCATAGTGGAACTGAAGAGCACATCCAGTTGTTGTTTTATCTTGGGGTCTACCATGGTTTCCTAGTGCAGCAGGAAACAAATATCTATGGCCTTGAGTACCGCAGAAGAAGAGTATATAGCATTGAGTGTGGCAGTCTGCGAAGCAGTGTGGCTTCACAAGCTCCTGACAGATGTATTTGATCATGAGATGGATCCTACCATTATTCATTGTGATAACCAGAGTTGTGTGAAGCTCTCTGAGAACCCCGTGTTTCACAATAAATCGAAACACCTTGAGATAAAATATCATTATATCACAGACATGGTGCAAAGGAAAGTAGTACATGTGTAGTACCTTCCTACACATGAGAAAATTGCAGATATCTTCACCAAATCGCTTGCCAAGAAGAAGTTAGAGTACTTCTGTGAGAGACTTGGCCTGATGGACAATGCCTCCCTAGCTGAGAGGGAGTGTTGATGATTACAAATTCATGCTACATCCTCCAAAACACTTTCTCCTCTGAGACTGAGTGAGACGACCTGTGAGAGAGCCCATGAGTTGGGTGTGGCGTTCCTCTTTGAGACTGAGATGGGATGTTGTGTGCCCCTATGTGGGGTGAGGATGCCCATGAGATGGATGTATCAATGTGCATGCCCCTGTGTGGGGTGAGGATGTCCATAAGATGGGTGTGTCATTTGAGATGAAACAATGTGTACCCCTGTGAGGGGTGAAGGTGCCCATCTGATGGGTGTATCATTCTCCTCTGTGTAGAGAGTTGAGACAATGTGATACTCTAGATTATTCTCTCGTGAGACTCAATGAGATAGAGATCTATTGAGTAGGATGTCCATATGGTTGAGCACAAGTGGGTGTGCCCCTAGTGGCTGAGCACTAGTGGGTGTGTGAGATCTCTTGCTATATTTTCTGAGAGTGATATTTACTTGTAACCCTAATTGTGATGTAAAGGGTATAGTTCGGCTCCACCATATGTGAAATATAATTAATGTTTATTGTAATAATTAATTAGTTTTTTAGTTATTGAGGTCAGCCATGTTGTTCCAATAGACACCATTTTTTATATGTCCAGTCTAGTATAAATAAAGGTAATTTCCCCATTGACAAAATACAAAACACACACAAGTCACTTGCCATTTTTAAATTTCAGCAAGTACATCTTCTAGGGCTTAAGTGCGCACCTCTCTTGGGTACTAGCTTCTTGGTTTTGGAGAGCACTCTTTTATGTTCTTGGTCTATGGTGTGAGAGGTCTTTTTCTTGAGAATATAGAAAAGGATTGTTGGGTTTTCTTCCCTTGTTGAGAAGGGTTTTCCAAGATATTTCTTGTGTTCTTGTGCATGGTATTTCTTCTTGTGATATTGGTTATTGCATAAATTGTGAATGGTGTAGTTGCATTTGTTTATGGTTCAAGTAAATTCTAAAAATGAAATAAACCTCATGCTTGAGCCTAGCATAGTGAAAATTCAACAATGATATGGTACATGGTTGATGTACTTGGTATGGTACATGTTGATGTACATCATATGGTACAAGTTGATGTACACGGTATGGTACAGGTTGATGTGCATTAGTAATGCATGGTTGATACAAGTTGATGATTGATGTGCATGGTTTGGTGATAGTCTTGGTATCCATGTGAGTGGATATGGTTATAGTTGGTTGATGATGGTATATCAATGACAATCACAGTAACAAGTTGGTTGATGTGATAGCAACAACGACAAGTAGGTTGATGTGAGAGTGACAGGTTGGTGACAGTGGAAATTACAAGTTGATCATCGGTAGTGACAGTGAGTCTACACTTATATTTTAGGGTGGAAGGATGGGGAAAGGAAAGGGGTTTGTAGCCTCCTTCTGGTTGGTTTCAGAGAACTCGGGTATTTTGATCTTTCTTCATGTTGGTGCCTTTAAATCAAGGGGTCGTAGCCTCCTTCCAGTTGGTTTCGAAGAACTCAGGGAGTTAGTGCTTCATTAAAAATGGTGCTTGTAAATCAAGGGGTTGTTTCTTCTTTCCATTTGGTGCTGGATAATTTGGAAGTTGGTGCTTCCTATGAATGTATTTTTGATATATATAAGAAAGAATTATGTGGTTATCTCCCATTTGGGTTTCCATGTAAATTATAGTGTACTGTGTATCTGATGTGATATTGTTGAATGGTACTTATTATGGTTATATGATCATGATATATTGGTGATAAATTTGAAGTTTATATATTGTGATTAAAAGTGGTAAAAGGTGCTCATACTGATTCACCGCCCCCCCTCTCAGTATTCCAACACATGGCCACTTTGACATCAATGGAAACATATGTGAAACAATGTATATCTCTTATGAGATGGTGAAATGGTTGATAATATAGTCTTTTGCAATTGATCCAATGGTTTTAACAACATATTCCAATGAGGAAACTCATATGTAGGTATTGATATGAGTTTATGTTGTTTTTTCCTCAAAAAATTGAACTGAAGTTATAAGTCAAAGATGTGTATAACCATAACCATAAATAAGTTACGATAATTATTACATGTGTCCTTTAATTAGACCATAATTAATAACAATCCCAACATATATTGGGGGATTGGAGGTTGGGACCATGTACTCTATTGATTGTTTTATATTAGTAGGCTTCAATTTTTGTGCGCATCTTGTTATTTATTTGATTATTAATAAGATGCATGACATATTCTAAATGATATGACTAGTTTATTCTAATAAATGGACTCTCTCTTCAATTAATATATTCTAACTAAAGTAGAAAAGTAATGGTCTTTCTTAAGACAAGTGTTTAAACATCCTTGCTACATGTTATTATTGTATACTTAACCTCAAATTTGAAATGATGTATAGATGTTTCTTATTAGGTTTTCTTTCATTGATGCTTTTTGTATGATTACTTGAAGATTCTTGTGTATTGATTGAATGTCCTACCCTTTGTAATAAGAAATTTTGTTGAATATTGTATGTCTCATCAAAGTTTTGGTTGACACATTTATTTAAGAGTTTATAAATTTCATTAAAACATGTTTAATCAATTTGTTTCTCCATGTAATTTCTTCATTTTTGAAGTGAAAGTGGTAGGTTATTTATATCTTCATTTTGTAATTTCTTCATTTTTGAAGTGAAAGTAGTAGGTTATTTACATCTTCATTTTGTATGTGTTTTTATTTAAAATCGAAATCCATGTTAACAAGTTATGTATAGATGTCAACATCATCATCAAAATATCAAAATTATATTTTAGTATCTTCATTTATAAGTTGTATGTTGGCTTTGAAATTTTGTATTTTTATCCTTCTACAACTTCAACTTCATCTTCATCCTCTAATTTATGATAAATTAGATGTGAATGATATCCAATGCGAAAATAAGTCATTAAAAAGATGTGAGAGTTTACTATTATGAAGTGAATAATCAAAACCTTTGATCATGAACATTATATTCACTTGATTCAATGTTTATTCCTAACTCTATATTATGTACTCACTTATCTTGCTCAAAGCTTCTTGTAAAACCATTTGATGTCACCTTTAATCATATTGACTACTTCATATTAAAACATGTATATGGTTATATAGTTACATAGGCATTGTTTATTATTTTTATTGCAATTAAAAATGTTATTGTGTTTTCGTACCTAATTATTTTCCTTCGTTTTTATTAATCAAAACTTTATGATTTAATAACATGCGGAGTGATCCTATATACAAACTAACACACTACCCAACTCATAACCAACCTCTATACTAACCATACATTTTAAATATTACCTCCATATGAACGAGACCATCTCTATCCTTTTAGAAAAATAATTATTATGTGATAAAGTCATCACTAATTTCCAATGTTCATAAAGTTTCCTTTTATAGAACTAGATTATCACATATGTCCTAAACTTATCTATGGATTTCCATTTGACTATTACAACGAGTTTAGGTTGTTTATTTATAAAGTTTTCATATTTTATGATTTTGTTTCATTGTTTTTTATTAAACATAAATATTGTTATTTATGATTTTTTATTAATCATAAATAGTTTGACATGTGTTTCTATAGTTAGTGATAGGAGAAATACTTTAACCATATCCAACTAGGAACTAGGGTTGATAGATTACCCTCATATTCAAGCATCAAATGTCAAGTTAATTTGGTTAATGTGAAATTTGTTTTCGTATTCTAGTTTATTTTTTTTGTTTTATACTAGAATGAAACATATTATAAAGGTCTATGTAGATACTCATGGATTTATTCATTCACCACCCATACATCCATACATGAGATGAAACAACCACCTTTCAGTATAATCTTTGGTGGCACACCTTTTCTATCCATCCCACATTAGCACAAGGTATTACAACAAACATGTTTTTGGATCCATGAATTTAATTTTTACTTGTCTAATTGTTTTAGACCCTATATTTTCATATTTTGATTACAACCCAAATGGGTTTGAATTTGGTGTTTGTAGTACATGGTGGGAGTTTTTAATGGCCACCCTATCCTAGTTATTTAGATACTACAATTCCACCCTACCCTTCATATTATGTTTTCTCCCTACATAGGATATCTTTTGATATTGTATCTCATGGGTTTTTATCATCACTTCAAAGGAAACATTATACTATCAATACACCCATTGCAGGTTTTATTACACCTTATTTTATTGCCTAATCTGGCATTCCCATTCCTTTGTTCCTTCTACCAATGTTACATCTCCTTTTATTGCCTCTATAGTGTTTGCATCTATAAATGTTCTATCTATAGTTTTTCCTCTACAACTATTGCATCTATAATTATTTCATCTATAGTTGTTGTGTTCCCCATTATTTACTTATATCAATATGTTTGATTGATGGATAAACCTCTTAGCCAATAAGGACAATCTCCTTCATTTATTAATACTTAATGAAATCATTATTTAATGAAATTCTTATTAAGAAAATATGAAATTCATTTGCAATGCTTTGAATTTTTCATTTATTGATTCTTGTAACTACTATAGTAAGGCATAATGGAGAGGCTTAAGTTAATGAGGAGGGAAATGCCCTCAATACTAGTAGTTACATCCATGATGAGTTTTGTTATATCAAATTCTAATTGTATTTTCTATGTTTGTTATCTAACAAAACTGTGAAAATAACTTCTATGGATGGTGTCTCCTTTATAATCTCTAGAAAGGCATACCAATCCTTGATGAAACAAATCTTGAGCTTCCTCAACCTCAAAGAAGAGGAAGATCATATTTTGAGAAACATATTGATCCATTGTGTATCTTGGGCATGAGTTGTCATTATGTGTATTGGGCATGATGTGCCATTTTGTAAAAAATGTATAATTGAGCCATATTTCAAAATATATATATATATATATATATATATATATAGACGCACACACACACACACACATTTCTTAAGACATGTATAATGAATTGTTTATGTCTCCATTTTTCAATAATATTATGCATTGATTGGAAACCATATCACTACTCCATAAGTTATTGGACACATTTGCAGCTAAAACAAATTGGATATCAACCATATAACTACTCCATAAGCAATTGGACACATTGGTAGTTGACATAAATTGATTGTATCATAAATGGACATGTATTTGCAGTTGCAACTAAACAAAAAACAAGTGTTTCAATCACATCATTAAATGAACAATGATTGAAGAAGTCTAAGTGAATCCTGAGTTGATTGGCACTTTCCATGGACTTACATAGTCATCCAATAAACCCATCCTTATATGCCATTGAAGAGAGAGTAGTAGGGAGGTTACACTTAGGATTGGATTGTGCTCAGAAGCTAGAACTCAAAATACCCCATTGGCATTCTAGACAGTTGGGGTACATTTTGTTATCACATTATCCATTGATTCTTATGTGTAGGTTATGCAGAGAAAGGAGTCAGCCATTCCATCCATAGTGGAGGTTGCAAAAAGGATAGGCCTTGCAACCTAGAGAAGAGAAAATATCCTTGTACAAGACAAAGGATAAATACCTAGTAGCCTTTTTGAAGGAAGAACAATGTGTGCAAGACTGAGACAGAGACAAGCAGTAAAATTCCATAAGGGATTTATGTTGGTGAAGTGAGTGGGATATAAGTCCCTTATTTACATATCATAAGGTATGAAATAAATTACATCCTTGACTATGACACAATTTTCACGACTTTGAACATAACATTGTAGACCTTAGCATGGTTAAAGCAAGCATAGAAAAGTTGGAAGAGATGTGAGCTAGAAATGATTAACTTAAAGAAGAGAAAGAACAATTGAAGGATAAAGTCCAAATGTTCAACGAGAGAATGTTATATATGGAGAAAAACCTTTATACCTCTACCAAACTAATTCCGTTGCTAAATTTATGAATGCTAAGAATCCCTCATTGTAGTCATGAAAAATCATAACAAGAACAAAATGCAACTTATACACCTTGGTGAGGTCATTTAGTTTGATAGATGGAAAGAAGATAGGCTCACTCATATAATGGCATAGGTGAAACAAGAAATTTCAATGAAGGAGGACGCCTTGAAAAATATTCAAGTAGTTGTTCAAGAGCATCGAGAAAAAGGTTACTTTCCATTACCATTATCGAAGCTAGCACTGTAATGATTGAGACCACTTTGGTAAGCTCACCTTCCTTGGATTTCTCTCAAGAACATTTTGGTAAATTTGAAAATCATACCAGATTTATTGGTTCCAAGCTCCTAAGGCATATGGGCTATGTTGGACAAGGGTTAGGCAAGAGAAGAAAAGGCATATTGTTCCCCATTGTAGCTACACCATGGGCCAAGCATGAAGTCTTA
>JASDQU010948322.1:25261-44226 GCA_032191745.1 Picea mariana
GGCTAAGACCTTTTACAAATTCATCATGCAAGCACCTCTTATTACAATTTTTTATGGAAAATGTAGAGTAACAGGGTGGTCTTTTTGACCGGCTGAATTTCTGAACTCTGAATTTTGAACAACAATGTTCAATCTTTGGCGGCTCGCTGGAAATTCACCCTAGTGCAACTTGGTGGATAACAGTATGGATTGAGGTATCTTGGAGGTGATGGAGTGAGGTTGCATGGATATTCAGACTCATATTGAACAGTGAGTGCAGTAGACAGAAAGAGCACCTCGGGGTACTGCTTCAGCTTGGGATCAGCGGTGATTACATGGTTTAGTAGGAAGCAAACTTCTGTAGCACTCAGCTCAACAGAGGCAGAATACATGGCAGTGAGTATGGCTAGTTGTGAAGCCATTTGGCTTCACAAATTGCTCACAAGTTTATTTGATCAGGAGTTGAAGCCTACGGTGATATACTGCGATAATCAAAGTTGTATCAAAGTCTCAGGGAATCCAGTATTCCATGACAGGTCCAAACATATAGAGATCAGACATCACTTCATCCGAGATGGGATCCAAGAAGGAGCAGTGAAGCTTCAGTATATTTCCACAGATGAGCAGGTTGCAGACATTTTGACCAAACCCTTAGTTAAAGGGAAGTTTGTGTTCTTCAGGAACAAACTTGGAGTGGTGCAAAATATCTTCCTTGGTAAGAGGAAGTGTTGATGTTTGTAGCATCGGATAAGTACTTCCACACAAGTCTATGTGTCTAGACGTGTGGAAGTCGTCCAAAGCCTTCTACCTTGAAACAAGACTTTAATTAAAGGAATTATTAAAGTAAAGTGCGTTTATTAATTAGTTGAGTTTTATTTAATGAAATGCTAAAATTAKCATTAGTGAATTAAATAATAGYCATTGATCTAAAGTGGGGTGAGAAGTAATCTCAACCATCAATCACTTTGGAGATTAAGATCGGGTCATAACTCAAGATTATAAAAGCAAGGTTGGGGTGATGGGGTAAGGAACGTGTGTGAAACATTGTGTGTTGTACACAGGAGAAAGCAAAGGACTTTTGCTCAAGGGTTGGATCACAAATGACTGTGATTCAAGGAGATCTTGGATAGGTGGAGAAGGACCAAGTCATGGAGAAGAGAGAACAGAGGTCGCCGCAAGTGGGTTTCAGTAGATTGGAGCCACAACAACAAGGTTGCACCATATGAAGTTTTTTGTATAGTCTTTGAGTGTGTGTACGCGGGTTTCAATGGAGACAAGCGGGTATACATAGGTTTGCTTAAGGAAAGGCACATACATCTCGAGAAACGTGAAAGTTTGAGATCGTATAGCAAGCCAGAAGTTGCTAGGGCTTGCAGGCAATGTCTAAGGTTTTCTGTATTTCTCTGTTGGCCATTTTCCTAGTAAGGGAGCCCTTGTAAGCTTTGAAGTTATTTGAATGATAAGCCTAGTTGATGGGAAGAATATATTTTTGTATTGTGTTTGAGATTTTGGTTTCCAGTATTGCTTTCGCTGTATTTATTTGAGTTGATTATTCCAGCAAGTGTATTATGTTTTGTGAGCTGCTAATTGATTTACAACAAGGAAATCACTATATAACA
The DNA here is from genome assembly GCA_032191745.1 of Picea mariana. Lineage (NCBI taxonomy): Eukaryota > Viridiplantae > Streptophyta > Pinopsida > Pinales > Pinaceae > Picea > Picea mariana. Next base: position 26,860 of record JASDQU010948322.1, read on the forward strand.
AAGTACCTAGGTGCCGGAGTAGGTTAAAATCAACACCTCTCCCTCTACCACTCCTCCCACTACGACCTCCCTGCCGAGACTAAACTGACAGTGAATGCAACTGCACATGGAAAGAAATTAAATTTAAAAAATATATATATTTTTAAATTCAAGTATTTAAAAAAATAATAATTAATTACTTTAAAAAAATGTCCCTATGTATGCCAACAGGCATACATAGCAGGGGATTTGTTGTGTATGCCAACAGGCATATACAAGGAAATGAGGACATACATTGCAATTTGCAATACATTGTTGTGTATGCCCGTGGGCATACACAGCAAGCTCCTAGAGCTCGTTCCGTATGCCACGAGCATACACAACAATGTAGCTTGTTGTGTATGTCCACGGACATACACAATGCGTTAGGCTCTCCTCCTACTATAAACAAAAGAACAAGTTTAAACCACTTACCTCAAACCTACAGATCTTGAGTTGTCACGCTGAAGTTTCCACTAGTGGTGCCAAAGGTAAGGGTTGTTGTTATGAGATGAGTCGATGAGGAAATGAACCCCGTTGGCCCTCTTTACTTGCTTTACCCACGATTTTAAGGGAAACGGTTCCCTTTGGAGGAACCAATTCCTAAAGTTCGGGAATCGATTCCTCCAATGGGAACTATTTCCATTTCTCTCTCATTTGAATCCATAAACAGGAACCGATTCCTCAGCACGCAAATCCGCTTCCGAAATTTAGATACGATTCTAACTTTTCTTGCATGAATCCCGACAAATCCGATACAAATGCACGAATCTGTGAATCCTGTACGGATCGAATTCAGATGCGAGAGGGTTTAGGCGGAATTTGGTAACTCTAGAAATAAATCATCCTATATGTTCTAGATTGCTCTAGACCAAACCTCAAAATACGAATTAGAAGGAGAATATTTTGCACTATTGGTTTTGATCTCAAATCAATAATATAAGCATACTTCTAGGAAAATATGAAACGCTAACAAAATCCATTGTAATCTACTGCACTACCATTAGATAATTCACCATTTGGGGCCACATTTTTTTATTTTTTCTTCTTTTTTTAACAATGTAGTTTTTTTAGTTTGCATAGGCTGACATCCCTGATTTCAAGAGACGTCACCCGATTTCTGGAAAATTCAACAGGTTGGGGGGCATCCCCAACAATTGGGGATGTTTCCATCCCAATTTTGTGGATAGAGAACGTATCCCCACGCTATGCTGGTCAACCCTAATATATCCTACAACCTCCAAACGAAGATTCTACAATATGATTTTGGAGGGAATGTTGAAGTGCATACATGGTTGAGAAAGATCACGCTAGCTTTCCAAGTGCATGGTGTTCATAACCAAGAAGATAAGCTAAACATTTCCCTCCAGCACCTAGAAGGGTTGGTGCAAACAATGGGAGAGAGACAAATATCTAAACACACCTAGTGTCAATAAAAACTAGATGAATACATAGTGATTCATTGAAGAATAAAGGGAGAGATTTCAGGTACTAGAGTCCAAGGCAAGACTAGCCCTTAACCTAGCATGGGATATCTACATATCAAACTTGAGGTTAAAAATCAAAAAAGAGAAAAGATCGTTTGAACCTAAGTCTTGAGAGAAAGCTAATGTGGTAGCTTGAAGAGTAGAAAGTCATGTTCCAATTTTTTAAAATAACCCTTGGTCTCCCTTGTTGCATTGACTATTTTAGGTCATCTTGATACCTTTTAGTTTCATACCTACGTTAACAAGCAAAGCTCATCGTTCTAGTTGATCCTTGTAGTACATTGGAGATTCTCACTAAGAAACGGGTTAAATGATTGAGATTCCATCTTAATCCTTTTGAATGCTTCTCAATCAGCATACCATACCATAAACACATTTAGCGTGAAGGTGTGGTACACAAGATATGTTGAAATATTGTAACTTCGAAGAATATTCTAATTATATCTGAGTTAATATCTTATAGATGAAATCCCCTTTTGTGGACTGATCATGTCGGGTCTTGTATAAGACCAAATCCCCTTTTGTGGATTGGTCAAACCATATTTATATGGTGGTAATTGTAAAGTCGGCCCCTAGGGTTTATAAAGTGGTTTTAACCACTCTTGGAAGAATTCGGCCCTATTAAGTGAAGAACATAACCCTAACACCTCCTCACTAGTATTTATAAGTGAGGATGGCACCTCATTTGTTCACTCACTCACACACACTTCTAGTGCGCATCTTTTGAAGGAAGTTGCAGTTGCAAGAAGAAGGAGAAAAGAGGCGCATGCTCAGTCCTAGATTATTCTTGGTGGTTTGGTCTTAGTCTTGGCATTGTATTGGAAATCTATTATTGAGGAAGTTTTTGCTGGGTTTTCTCCCCCATGAGGGTTTCCCGAGATAAAATGCTGTGTACCTTGTGATTGTGTTTCTTTCAGTGATCCTCTTTATGTTGTTGTTTTGAAAATGCATTTAATACTCTACTAAATTGCAAATAACCTAATAACAGCATTAAAATTAACATGGTATCAAAGCTTGACTAAATAGAGCACCTTTCACTGTTGTCATACAAGGAAATTAGGGCTTTTTACTGAAGAGGAATTTCTTACTAAACCATCTAGGAAAGTGCGCCCTACCCTAGCGCATCTTTTGGCAACTTGAGCGCACCTTTTCAGTGGCCAGAATCTCCGAAAAATCAAACCCTAGTTTTGACTGGTACCAGGAAACCAGAACCATTACCAGAAGTACCAGTCCAGATTTGCGCAGGTCAAGTTTCAAGGGGTAAAACTTGGAATTTTTGGAAATAATCAACTCCAGCCAACTCGCCTCAGCCCAACGCATCTCCTACTAAGTTCAGATTCATTTTCTGAGCACTTTCATTTTCTGGTCATTTTCCTAGCTCCAGGTCAAGATGTCTGCAAGCACCAAGCTTGTTGACAAGTTAGAAGGTGTGGAAAATTTCCGTGCCTAGAAATACAAAATTGGACTCATTCTTGAAGAGAATGACCTTGCAAAATTCATAAAAGAAAATGTACCAGAACCCGAAGAAGATGCGGCCAAAGCGAAGTACAAGAAGGATATGATTAGGGCCAAAAGGATAATTGCAGATTTCATTAAAGATCACTTGATCCCTCAAGTGTCTTCTAAGAATACTCCAAAAGGGATGTTTGATGCCCTAACCAGAATGTATAAAGGAAAGAACATCAACCGGAAGATGAACTTGAGAACCCAACTCAAGAATACAAAAATGCAAAAAGGAGAAACAATTCAAGACTATTTCTCTAGGGTTACTCATTTCAAAGAACAATTAGAAGCAATTGGAGACAACTTGGATGAAGATGAACTCAACATGACAACTCTTGATGGTCTCACAAGACCTTGGGATGCCTTCATCCAAACCATCTGTGCAAGAAAACAGAAACTCCAATTTGACAGCCTATGGGAAGAATGTGTTCAAGAAGAAGCAAGAGTAGCCAACCGAGAAGCCGTACTATTAAGGGATGAAGATCAAGCCCTAGTTGCTCATGCTAAGGGTGGAAAGAAAAGGTCTCATTTCCAAAAGGAGACCCACCTTCATAAAGAATCTCACTCCCCAAAGAGATTCACTCACTTCCATAAAGAATCTCACCCTCCAAGGAGATTCCAAAAATATCATAAGGGTCAAAGAAAAGAAAAAGATTTTTCCTCTTATCAATGTTATCAGTGTAATAAGATGGGACACATTGCTAAGAACTATCTTGCCAGAAGGGAAGAATATAAGAAGAGAAATAACAAAAGACATCATGCCCATGCAGTTGAAGATGATGAGCCACCCAAGAAGTTGACTAAAGAAGAGATTGAAGATTATGTTTTATTTTCCGCCCTCTCAGGATCTGTGACACCCGGAGAGAATACTTGGCTCATAGATAGCGGTGCCTCTAAGCACATGACAGGACAGAAAGACATTCTCTCTAGCCTTACAGAAAAGGACTTCCCCAAAAAAGTTTCACTTGGAGATGATTATCAGTACCTTATCAAAGGAATGGGAGAATCCACCTACAAACTAGATTCAGGAACTCCGATGAGAATGAAGGGTGTACTTTATGTACCAGGTTTGACAAAGAACTTACTTTCTATCTCAACTCTAGATAAAAAAGGTTTCAGGGTTGCATTCATAGATGGTGAAGTTCTTATGTGGCCCAAAGGAAAAACTATAGAAGATGCAGTTGTTATTGGAACAGAATAAGGTGGTCTGTACAAGTTAAAAGGTCACTTAGATACAACCTTGACTCACTCCACTGAGAGTCCTTGTGAACTTTGGTGTAGAAGACTAGCTCACATCAACTACAAAGCCTTACCATATGTAAGCAAGGTAGTTACAGAATTTAAGGTTGATCATGAAGGTGTATGCAAGGGATGTGCACAAGGAAAGAACATAAAGAATCCTTTCCCAAAGAGCAACAGTAAAGCAGAAGGAATCTTGGAGCTCATCCACTCAGATGTATGTGGTCAAATGCCATCAACCTCTCTAAGCGAGTATGTATACTATGTATCATTTATTGATGATTACTCTCGTAAGACTTGGGTTTATTTCTTAAAATCAAATGATGAAGTACTCGGAAAGTTCAAGGAATTCAAAGCCCTGGTAGAAAACCTCTCCGAAAGAAAAATCAAGATACTCAGGTCAGATAATGGAGGAGAGTACACCTCAAATGAATTTGGAAGTTTTTGCAAAAATGTTGGGATTAAGAGGGAGCTCACCACTCCCTAACATCCTCAACAAAATGGTGTAGCAGAAAGAAAGAATAGAACAATTATGGACACAGTGAAGACTAGGATTCACGATCAAGATCTTCCAATGCACTTATGGGTTGATGCAGCAAGAACAACAGTTTATGTCCAAAACAGGTTATCCCATAGTGCACTTGGATTCAAAACCCTCGAAGAAATGTTCACCGGAAAGAAGCCAGAAGTAAGCCATCTAAAAATATTCGGTGTCCAGTGTTTGTACACATTCCGAAAGAAAGGAGAACTAAGTTGGATCCTTCAGGAAAGAAGGGAATATTTGTTGGATACTGTGAGGTCTCTAAGGCCTTCAGAATTTACATGCCAGGTTACCATCATATTGAGATCAACAGAGATGTAACCTTTGATGAAGATGTAGCACTCAAAAGATCAAGGAAATGCCAGCTGGAAGAAGTATATGAAGAAGAAACTGTAGCTCCCAAAGTTGCAGAACCAGTGAAAGAAGTTACAGTTACCCCCGATGATGAGATTCCAGAAGATCACGATATGATAGAATCTCAAGAACCTCCCTGGATGACAATCTCTCACAAAAGAAAGCCAACTTGGGCAAGGGAACTTATTCAAGATGTAGAGAAGTATGGTGCATCAGAAGGAACCATGAGACAAAGCAAGAAACCTAAGCCATTCTCCAGCTATATGGCCTTGATGTGTGATCTCATAGAAAAGGAACTTACTTGCTTTGAAGAAGCCATTCAAAAGAAAGAATGGGTGGATGCCATGACAAAAGAATACCAATCCATTATAAAGAATGATGTATGGGAAGTAGTTCCCAGACCAAAGAACAAAGATGTGGTATCTTCCAAGTGGATATACAAGATAAAACATGCAACAGACGGAAGTATTGAAAAACATAAAGCAAGATTTGTAGCTCATGCTTTTTCTCAAAAGGAAGGTATTGATTATGAAGAGACGTTTGCTCTTGTAGCTAGATACACTTCTATCAGAACCATCATAGCTCTTGCAGCCAAAATGAAGTGGAAGTTACACCAGATGGATGTGAAAACCACCTTTTTAAATGGTGTTATTGAAGAAGAAGTGTATATAGAACCACCACAAGGGTTTGAAGTTGAAGATAAAAAGACTCATATCTGCAGGTTGAAGAAAGCTCTGTACAGGTTGAAGCAAGCTCCTAGAGCTTGATATGGTAGAATTGATAGTTTCCTGACGAGCTTGGGCTTTACCAAGAGTAAAGTTGATTCTAACCTTTACTTCAAGGTTATGAATGATGAGCCAGTTATATTGCTACTGTATGTGGATGACTTATTCTTAACAGGAGAAGAAAAGCTCATCGCAGATTGTAAGAAGAAGCTTGTTGCAGAGTTTGAGATGAAAGACCTAGGCTTGATGTATTATTTCTTAAGTCTTGAAGTTTGGAAGAGCCCAGAGAAGATCTTCCTTAACCAAGGGAAGTATGCAGTTGAAATACTGAAGAGATTTGAGATGTTGGAATGTAAATCCATGAACACGCCTATGGAAACAAAGTTGAAGCTCTTGGTTGATACTTCATCAAAATTGGTTGATGCTACTCTATATAGACAGATTATTGGTTCATTGATGTATCTGACAAATACCAGAGCAGATATATGCTTTCCTGTGAACACCTTGAGTCAGTATCTAGTAGAGCCCAGACGTGTTCACCTTGTAGCTGCAAAGCATGTGATGAGATACCTTAAGGGTACATTGGATTATGGTCTCTATTATACTGGAGATCATGACTTCAGACTGTATGGTTATACTAATTCAGATTGGGCTGGAAGTGCTTCTGATAGAAAGAGCACATCAGGATGTTGTTTCAGTCTAGGGTCAACCATGACTTCATGGAAAAGCAGGAAGCAATCCAGTATTGCTCTCAGCACAGCAGAAGCGGAATACATTGCAGCATGTTCCGACAGTTATGAAGCCATATGGATTCGAAAGTTGTTGATAGGTCTATTCGATCTAGAGATGGAAGCCACCGTGATTCTATGTGATAACCAGAGTTGCATAAAGATGACGGAGAACCCATTGTTCCATGATAATTCAAAGCACATAGAAATCTGGTATCACTACATTCGTGATATGGTGCAGAGGGGAGTTGTAAAGCTCCAATATGTTGGCACAGATGAGCAGGTTACAGATGTGTTGACCAATCCTCTATCTCGTGTGAAGTTTGAGTACTTCTGAGACAAGCTTGGTGTTGTCTGAAAGGACCTCCCTCAAAAGGGGGACTGATGTTGATGACACTATGGTTTCTTGACCAACAGCGGGTAGCTCCGTTAGGATTTTATATCCTAGGGGATTGATCATCCCTGGACAAATCCCGAAGGTCTAGTAAGGACGGTCTGTCAGAGTACCTCTGCATGTATATGCCAGCTGTGGTCAGTAGTGGTAGCTCCGTTAGGATTTTATATCATAGGGACTCTTTTCATTCCTGGGCAGATCCCGAAGGTCTGGTAAGGATGGTCTGTCAGAGTACCACGTGGTAGCATGTTAGGATTTTATATCCTAGGTAATCTTATGATTCATGGGCAGATCTCGAAGGTCCGGTAAGGACGGTCAGTCAGAGTACCACAAAATGTTGTTGTTGCACCTGCCTCATTCTGTTGCCATATGATGATGATGTTGTTGTCTCAGCCTCGTGGTGATAATATTGTTGTCTCAGCCTCGTGCTAATGATATTGTTGTTTCATCTTCATGTTGTTGATGATGTTGTTGTATCAGAATCATGTTGTTGATGATGGTGTACCAACCTCGGGTTGGTGATATTGTTGTTTTAGCGTTATGTTGATTGATGTTGATGTTTCAGCCTCATGCAGATGACGATGATGATGCTACTCCAGCTCCATGCTGTGAACGATTATGATATTGATGATAAAAAAAACTTTCGATGATTTGTAGATATGTCAGTCAGCGTTCCAGATGTTGATGATGTTGTTGCCCTCTCTCTCTCTCTTGATGATGTTGTATTGGGTTATGTCAGTAGAATACCCTTCTCATTAAGGGGGAGTGTTGAAATTTTGTAACTTCAAAGAATATTCTAATTATATTTGAGTTATTATCTTATAGATCAAATCCCCTTTTGTGGATTGATCATGTCGAGGCTTGTATAAGACCAAATCCCCTTTTGTGGATTGGTCAAGCCATATTTATATGGTGGTATTTGTAAAGTCGGCCCCTAGGGTTTATAAAGTGGTTTTAACCACTCTTGGAAGAAGTCGGCCCTACTAAGTGAAGAGACATAACCCTAACACCTCCTCACTAGTATTTATAAGTGAGGATGGCGTCTCATTTGTTCACTCACTCACACACACTTCTAGTGCACATCTTTTGAAGGAAGTTGCAGTTGCAAGAAGAAGGAGAAGAGAGACGCATGCTCAGTCCTAGATTATTCTTGGTGATTTGGTCTTACTCTTGGCATTGTATTGGCAATCTATTATTGAGGAAGTTTTTGTTGGGTTTTCTCCCCCATGAGGGTTTCCCAGGATAAAATGTTGTGTACCTTATGATTGTGTTTCTTTCAGTGATCCTCTTTATGTTGTTGTTTTGGAAATGCATTGAATGCTCTAGTAAATTGCAAATAACCTAATAACAACATTAAATTTAACAAGATGAAACTTACGATGGACAATTATATTCTCAAGGATGACTTTTATGTCACAAACATTGGAGGAGAAATGGTGTTCTAGATATTAAACGGATTTATTCCTTGAAGACCTACTCCACTAACCACCAAGATAAATTTCTCTTCTTCAATCAAAATAGTCAAAGAATATATTATCAAAAACCTGTCGCCTAAAAGCATCTTGACTATCAACTCCAAACATTTCCATTTTTATGAAGACAAGTGACTTTAGCTTCATGGCTTCATGACTCACTTGTATTTTATAGAAATAGAGCCTTCACAACAAGCTCATATTCGAAGCCTCGCTCATATTCGAAGCCTCTCTACTTTTCTCCAAAAATATGAACAAATCTCTCAAGAAATGTCCACAAACTTTCCATGATTTGTAAATTGTTGTGGATATTCCACTGGACAGTTTATCAGAATAGATCTAATAAAATATTGAAATCTTTACTGTGAAGGTTAATTTCCTTTAGATCTCAAAATTCTTTAATTATTGGTTTTCTGCTTAAAATGTATGAAATAGCTTAAATGTGGAAAATGGAGAACATAAATAAATACTCACACACCATCCACAAATAAACACAAGATATAACCTGGGAAACACGATACGGGAGAAAATCTAGCTAGAAAGTGAAGCCGCTCTGCTCTCTTTTCTTCAAATGCAAGCACAAAGAAAGAGGCACTCTCGATGGAGTTGCCTTTGACACTGTGGCATGTATGGTTGCTACAGAATCTCTCCTCCTCTGTTATGCTCTCAAAATACCACTCGTAAGTGCTTTGCTCAACTATGGAACAAAATGCAATGCTAAAGAACGGAACCCCCTTCTCCTCCTAGCAGCCCTGTATTTAACATTGTCCGATAGCCATCTAGGGGTAGGGTTATAACTTTTGACTTCCTCAACCCTCAATTGTGATAAGGTTTGTGTTGATGATTGCAGCTTCGTGAGACATTCTTCAGGTCTTCTCCCAGAGCAGTGGGTTGGGTCTACCTATGCCTTCTCCTTGTCTTCTCCCCGATGGACTAAGCTGGGTCGACCTGAGACGGGTCTTCTCCTTGGTTGTGCTGGGTTGGGTTGACCTAAGACAAGTTTTCTCCCCAAGTGGATGGACTGGGTCGATCTATGGGGATGCCCCTGATCTTCTCCCCATATCAGGCTGGGTCGACTTGGAGAACGCTCCTCTGAGATGAAGTTGAGCATGACACTTGTCAGAGTAGTGGCAAGTTGTCCTGGGGTGGCACCCAGCGTCGCATGGGAGCAAACCATATGGATATCTCACTTGGGAGTTGACCAAGTGGACACATCATGAGGGAGCATCCCTTGACGATGATGATGACTTATTCTAGTGGGTCGTAACCCCTAGAAGAGATGAGGACGTCCACACTGGGTGCAGCCATGTAAGACACATTGATGCATCCTTTCACTATGATGCCCAAAGAAAAGAAGAAGCCCAGTGTCTTGTGTAGAAGACCTAAACAGATAAAGTCGGCCTGGATGAAGAGACAACTTTTGGACAGGATAAGTTCACATTGGACTTGTATATAGAGAGAGAGTTATCTCTCATTTGTGGTCATATCACTTGAATCATTTTCCCTCTCTTCGGTAGCGCTCTCTTGGACTATCTTTCTCTCTTGTGTAGCACTAGCTTCTTGGAGTTCTAGTGCACTTCTTCTTTATTCAACATGGTATCAAGGCAGTGTTCTTGAAGAAGCCATTGCACAAGCTTCTCTAGCACCTTTTATGCTAGCCGTCACCTTCTTGCTGCAGTTATGCAACTGCACTTGTGACTGCAACGCCCCCCCGCCCTTTCCTGTCAAGCTAGTTTTAGCACTTTCCCTTGGTCGTTGGGCCTAATTTCTTCACAGACAAGTGCTCCCTAGTCCAACGTATCACCTACAACTTTTAGATTGCAAATTGGAAGAGTTTGGATCTTTTGGAAAATTTCGACCCTAAGGTTTCTAGGGTTTCTACAACCATGGTGGGCAATGTTCCTGTGGAAGATAGGCTTGATGGAGCCTCTAATTTCAACTCCTGGAAATCAAGATTACTCATCACTCTAGAGGAGAGTGACTCGATGAAGTTTGTGGAGGAATTTGTACCAGAACCAATGGATGCATCAGAGAAAACTCAATGGAATAAAAATGACGCCAAGGCTAGGAAGATAATTATTTTCTCTGTGAAAGATCATCTTATTCCACACATCTCCCCAATGAAGACAGCCAAAGAGATGTTTGATGCCTTGAAGAAGTTGTTTGAAAGTAAGAATACCAACATAGTCGTTGCCTTGAAACACCAGCTTCAAAATATCAAAATGACCAAGGCAGATACAGTTGCCACTTTCTTCGTGAAAATCGTTGAGATCAGAGATCGGTTAGGCACCATTAGAGAGATCATCTCAGACAGAGAGTTGATAATGCTAACTCCCAATGGTCTTCCAAGTCATTCGGAGCCATTCATTCAGAGTATCAGTGGGCGATCCAAATTGCCTAAGTTTGATCGCTTATGGGCAGATTGTACTCAGGACGAGACAAGACTTGCAGTGAGGGGTGCACATAGTTCCCATCATGATGAGAGTCATGCTCTTGCCTCTCATGCAAGGAAAGGAAAAGGAAGAGGAAGAGGAAAAGGTACTAAAATATTTCAGAAGAAATGAAAGCCACATCATGCTCATGAGCACAAGGAGAAAGACATGTCAATTTTCAAAAGTTCAGTGTTACAGATGTGATAAATATGGTCACTACGCCAGAGACTGTCCTGTATGGAAGAAAGGAAGGAGACATGCAACCACTGCCAACGTTGATGAATATCCACCTCACACCAGATTCGATCTTGTTGAGGAGTTCTTCTTCATCTCAACCCTCTCAGGTACGATTCCTACTAGCAATAATATTTGGTTGATTGATAGTGGTGCTTCCAGACATATGACTGGATATAGAGAGCATCTCACTGAACTAGTAGAGAAGGATTCTCGGTTACACGTTGTACTTGGTGACGATGCTAGATATGCTATGAAGGGATCTGGAACCACTTCCCTTCAACTAGTCTCAGGTATCCCACTTCATTTGAGTGATGTATTGTTTGTACCGGGGATGAGAAGGAACCTTGTCTCTACTTCAGCCTTAGAGGACAAAGGCTACAAGGTTTCCTTCTCTAATTGAAAATTTCTTGTATGGCACAAAAACTCTAGCATGGATTCAGCCAATGTAATTGGTTTTCGAGAAGACAACTTGTACAGATTGACAATTTATCCAGCTCAAGCTCTTGTATACGATTCCATCAGTCCGAGTGAGCTTTGGCACAGGAGATTTGCTCACTTACATTATAGAGCTCTTCTCGCTCTAGGGAAGATGGTGACCGAACTTCCACGACTCCGTGTTGAGCATGATGGCATTTGCAGAGGTTGTGCTCTTGGCAAGAATGCCAAGGGGACGTTCTCGAGCAATGACAGCAGATCCAAAGCGATTTTGGATCTGGTACATTCAGATTTATGTGGGCTTATGACGGTTGCTTCCTTGAGTGGATACTTATACTATGTGATTTTCATTGATGATTACTCAAGGAAGACGTGGATTTACTTCTTGAAGTCCAAGGAATTAGAATAAGTCCTTGACAGATTTAAAGAATTTAAAGCTCAGATGGAGAACCTGACCGGAAAGAACATTAAGACCTTGAGATCAGATAATGGAGGAGAATATACCTCCAAGTGTTTCTGTGATTTCTGCATTGAGGCAGGGATCAAGAGGGAGTACATTGTTCCTTGCAACCCTCAGCAGAATGGGGTTGCAGAAAGGAAGAACAGGTCTATTGTGGAGGCAACTAAAGCAATGATCCATGATCAGATTTTACCGATGTTTCTTTGGGCAGAAGCATCCATGACCGTAGTATATGTTCAGAACAGAAGTCCTCACAAGATTTTGAGGAACATGACTCCTGAAGAGGCTTTCACCAGAGTTAAGCCCAAAGTAGGACACTTCAGGATATTTGGGTGTCCAGTCTACATTCACGTACCCAAGGAGAAAAGGTCAAAACTAGAACCTTCTAGTAGGAAGGGCACATTTGTTTGGTACAGTGAATCATCGAAGGCATATCGGATCTACATCTCAGGTCAAAGACAGATTGAAGTGAGTCGAGATGTTTCCTTTGAGGAGGAAGTTGCCTTCAGAAAATCGAGAAGGTCTCACATAGAGACTGACAGTGAGAGGGAGGAAGAGATGGTGTCTTCTCCCCCTCACCCTACAGTTGTACAGAGAGAGCCAGTCGATCCAGTAGAGACAGTTGAGCCTGTTGATCCTTTTGATCCTTTTGATCCTGTACATCCTATTGATGTTTCTAGAGATATTACGGTAGGCCAGAAAAGGCCTGCCTAGGCTCGTCAGACCTTGCAGGGGGTAGAGGGACATCCAGCTCCTCGTGGTACTTTCATAGAAAGTAAGAGACCTCAGAGATTCTCAAGTTATATTGCAGCCATGAACCACATCATTGATTCTAAGCCTTCCAGTTATGAGGAGGCATCTAGTCAACCAGTATGGAGGTATGCCATGATGGAGGAGTATCAATCCATCATGAAGAATGATGTGTGGGATATTGTTCGAAGACCCAAAGGGAAGTCTATTGTGACTTCCAAGTGGATTTACAAGATAAAACATGTAGCTGACGGGAGCATTGAGAAACAAAAAGCAAGATTTGTGGCCAAAGGATTCTCTCGGGTGGAGGGAATAGACTATGAGGAGACTTTTGCTCTGTTGCTCGATATACCTCCATTCGAACGATTATTACACTTGCTTCAGCCTTGGGTTGGAGATTACATCAGATGGATGTGAAGACAGCCTTTCTCAATGGCGAGATTGAGGAAGAAGTGTATATCGAGCAGCCAGATGGTTTTGTGATTCATGGGAAGGAGTCCCATGTGTGCAGGTTGAAGAAAGCTCTGTAAGGACTCAAGCAAGCCCCTCGTGCTTGGTATGCGAGAGGATTGATGGATACCTGATGAGTTTGAGTTTCAACAAGAGTGTTGTTGATGTCAACCTATACTATAAGGTTGTTGATGGTGAGTCCATGATTCTGATCCTGTACGTTGATGATTTATTTCTCACCGGAGCAAAGCATCTCATTACTTGGTGCAAGCATGAGTTGGCTTCTGAATTTGAGATGAAGGATTTCGAAATGATGCATTACTTCTTGGGACTTGAGGTATGGCAGAGAACTAATGACATCTTCCTAAGTCAAGGGAAGTACACAGTTGAGATCTTGAGGAGATTTGGTATGACGAACTGTAAGTCCATGACCACACCAATGGTGACAAATCTGAAGAAGTTGAGTGAGTCTTCTTCCGATTCAGACTTGATTAATCCGACTATGTATCGGCAGCTGATTGGATCATTGATGTATCTGGTTAATTACAAACTTGATATTTGCTATGCAGTGAATGCACTTATCTAGTTCATGAGTCAGCCGAGACAGATACATTGGGTGACTGCGAAGCATGTGTTGAGATACTTACGAGACAAGTTGGATATGGTCGGAGATATGCTTCCATTATTAACATGAGACTGCATGGATATGTCGATTTAGATTGGGCAGGGAGCATAATTGACAGGAAGAGCACCTCCGGATATTGCTTCAACCTAGGATCTACCATGGTTTCATGGTGCAGCAAGAAGCAAACTTTTGTGGCCTTGAGTACCATAGAAGTCGAGTACATTGCAGTATGTATGGAAGTACGTGAAGCAATGTGGCTTCGCAAGCTCCTTGCAGGATTGTTTGGTCATATGTTGGATTATGACAACCAGAGTTGTGTGAAGCTCTCAAAGAATCCAATATCTCATCACAATACCAAACATGTTGAGATCAAGTTTCACTATATTCGTGATATGGTGCAGAGGAAGGCAGTTCGAGTGGAGTACCTTCCTACCGATGAGCAGATCGCAGATGTTCTCACCAAGCCCCTTGCCAGGTCAAAGTTCGTGTACTTTCGTGATAAACTTGGCATGACAGAGAATGTCCCTCTCACTGAGAGGGAGTGTTGATGATTGCAGCTTCGTGAGACATTCTTCAGATCTTCTCCCCAGAGTAGTGGGTTGGGTCGACCTGTGCCTTCTCCCTTGTCTTCTCCCCGATGGACTAAGCTAGGTCGACTTGAGACGGGTCTTCTCCTTGGTTGTGCTGGGCTGGGTCGACTTGAGATGAGTCTTCTCCCCGAGTGGATGGGCTGGGTCGATCTGTGGGGATGCCCCTGATCTTCTCCCCATATCAGGCTAGTTCAACTTGGAGAACGCTCCTCTGAAATGGAGTTGAGCATGACACTTGTCAAAGCAGTGGCAATTTGTCCTAGGGTGGCACCCAACATCCCATGAGAGCAGACCATGTGGATATGTCACTTGGGAGTTGACCAAGTGGACACATCAAGAGGGAGCAGCCCTTGACGATGATGATGACTTATTCTAGTGGTTTGTAGCCCCTAGAAGAGATGAGGATGTCCACACTAGGTCCAGCCATGTGTGACATATTGATCCAACTAGGATGTCTTCTGTAGACGACCTAAACAGCTAAAGTCGACCTGGATGAAGAGACACCTTTTGGACAAGATAAGTTCACATTGGACTCGTATATAGAGAGAGAGCTATCTCATTTNCACCGGAGCAGAGCATCTCATTACTTGGTGCAAGCATGAGTTGGCTTCTGAATTTGAGATGAAGGATTTCGAAATGATGCATTACTTCTTGGGACTTGAGGTATGGCAGAGAACTAATGAGATCTTCCTAATTCAAGGGAAGTACACAGTTGAGATCTTGAGTAGATTTGGTATGACGGACTGTAAGTCCATGACCACACCAATGGTGACAAATCTGAAGAAGTTGAGTGAGTCTTCTTCCGATTCAGACTTGATTAATCCGACTATGTATTGGCAGCTGATTGGATCATTGATGTATCTGGTTAATTACAAACCTGATATTTGCTATGCAGTGAATGCACTTATCTAGTTCATGAGTCAGCCGAGACAGATACATTGGGTGACTGTGAAGCATGTGTTGAGATACTTACGAGGCACAGTTGGATATGGTCAGAGATATGCTTCCATTATTAACATGAGACTGCATGGATATGCCGATTTAGATTGGGCAGGGAGCATAATTGACAGGAAGAGCACCCCCGGATATTGCTTCAACCTAGGATCTACCATGGTTTCATGGTGTAGCAAGAAGCAAACTTTTGTGGCCTTGAGTACCGTAGAAGTCGAGTACATTGCAGTATGTATGGAAGTACGTGAAGCAATGTGGCTTCGCAAGCTCCTTGTAGGATTGTTTGGTCATATGTTGGATTATGACAACCAGAGTTGTGTGAAGCTCTCAGAGAATCCAATATCTCATCACAGTACCAAACATGTTGAGATCAAGTTTCACTATATTCGTGATATGGTGCAGAGGAAGGCAGTTCGAGTGGAGTACCTTCCTACCGATGACCAGATTGCAAATGTTCTCACCAAGCCCCTTGTCAGGTCGAAGTTTGTGTACTTTCGTGATAAACTTGGCATGACAGAGAATGTCCCTCTCACTGAGAGGGAGTGTTGATGATTGCAACTTCATGAGACATTCTTCAGATCTTCTCCCCAGAGTAGTGGGTTGGGTCGACTTGTGCCTTCTCCCTTGTCTTCTCCCCGATGGACTAAGCTAGGTCGACTTGAGACGGGTCTTCTCCTTGGTTGTGCTGGGCTGGGTCGACTTGAGATGGGTCTTCTCCCCGAGTGGATGGGCTGGGTCGATCTGTGGGGATGCCCCTGATCTTCTCCCTATATCGGGCTAGTTCAACTTGGAGAACGCTCCTCTGAAATGGAGTTGAGCATGACACTTGTCAAAGTAGTGGCAATTTGTCCTAGGGTGGCACCCAACGTCCCATGAGAGCAGACCATGTGGATATGTCACTTGGGAGTTGACCAAGTGGACACATCAAGAGGGAGCAGCCCTTGACAATGATGATGACTTATTCTAGTGGTTCGTAGCCCCTAGAAGAGATGAGGATGTCCACACTGGGTCCAGCCATGTGTGACATATTGATCCAGCTAGGATGTCTTCTGTAGAAGACCTAAACAGCTAAAGTCGACCTGGATGAAGAGACACCTTTTGGACAAGATAAGTTCACATTGGACTTGTATATATAGAGAGAGCTATCTCTCATTTGTGGTCATATCACTTGAATCATTTTCCCTCTCTTTGGTAGCGCTCTCTTGGACTATCTTTCTCTCTTGTGTAGCGCTAGCTTCTTGGTGTTCTAGCACACTTCTTCTTTGGTTATGGTATTTTCTCTTAGACAAATTATTATCTAGTGAAAGGTTGTTGCTGGGTTTTTCTCCCTTGAGAAGAAGGTTTTCCCAAGATATATCTTGTGTATCTTGTGCATGGTTATCTTCTTGTGATCTTGGATATATATATATGTGTGTGTGTGTGTGATGCAATTTATGGTTATGGTTTATGCTTGATGATGCTTATGCTATTGTAAATATAAAAGAAAGTCAACAAATTGAACAAGTATAAAAATTCAACAATTTGAACCTTCTAGAATATTCTCGAAAGTCCACACGTCGCTAGCCCCATATGCTTGAGTAGGGGGGCTGACGTGGCATCCACTTGTACCATGGTGGTCAACAAGGTAGGTTAACTTGCAAAAGGCATAACTTTCGCATTCAAGCTCCAATTGAGGCATGGTTTGTGTCGTTGGAAAGGTTTGGAAGTGTAGAATATTGTCAAGGGTGTGGGAACAAGTTCTAGACACTGGAACCCTAAAAATGTCGTTTAATGCCTCAAATGGCTCTAGAAGGTTCCAAACCCCAATTTTCCAAACTGAGACCTACCATTAAAATGACCTTGCAAGTTGATTCCTCCAATTTTTTTCACTCTAAAAGCATCGAAGTAGATGAAAAATAATATAATGATCCAATTTGGATCATTCCACCTAATAGAGGTATGGAATATGTTATTGAACTTGACCCCAATAAGGCCCA
>JASDQU010948323.1:0-16333 GCA_032191745.1 Picea mariana
AGCAAAATATGGGAACCCAGGAAACCCCGTAGTGACTATAACTATTAATGAGGTCTCCATTGGAAACACTCTAATAGATCTAGGGGCAGCCATCAATGTTATGACCGCTACTACCTTGGAACATTTACAGTTACAACCTCTTCTTCGACCTACCCCAACCATTTTGGAATTAGCAAATAAGACTAGGCTTATACCTGAAGAAATTTTAGATGATGTCATGGTTAATTTAGCCTCATGGGAGTACCCCGTAGATTTCCTTGTCATTCACTCAAAGGATCCTGCCAAAGGCCATCCTTTCATCTTGGGAATAACTTGGCTAGCCACAACCAATGCATTTATTGGCTATAGAGAAGGAGAGATGACCATTTCGAATGGTCTCTCTATCCAGAAGCTCACCATTTACCCTCCAACTCAACCTATTATGGAGAACCTATGGTGGCTTGAATTTCCATATGAGAACAAGGACTGGGAATAACCTGTATTTCCAAGTGACCATGCATGGGCACTTCAAGAGCACACAATAGAAAATGTGCTAAACCAGTTTATTTTTTCTATCACATGTGTGGATTTTTCACAGTCTTTTCCCCAATTTGAATACATGTTTGGGGAAGAATTTCAAGAAAACTTAGACCCATCCATTTTGTCTGTGACATATTTTATTTACGAGATAGATGAGTCTGCCATGTGTTACACTATGCCCTACGAGATTAGTTCAAGGAAATTTTTACATATAAATTCCGGGCTAGATGCAGACCAGCAGAAACAATTAGTAGATATCCTTAAAGAAAAATCAGGATCATTTGCCTGGGAATACACTGACATGAAGGGTATACACCCCAACAGATGAATCCATCACATATATACCCAGGGGGAAGTAACACCTGTTAGGAAACCCCAGAGAAGGATGAACCCAACACTTAAAGATATAGTCAAGGAGGAGATCCAAAAGTTGTTAAATGTTGGATTTATCTATCCCATCTCCGACAATAAGTGGGTATCCCCGCTTATAGTGGTTCCAAAGAAAGTGACCAGGAAATGGAGAATTTGTGTTGACTTCTGGGAACTCAACAAGGTCACTCTGAAGGACTACTTTCCTCTTCCTTTCATTGACCAAGTTCTAGATACTTTGTCTAGAAAGAAGTATTTCTTCTTTTTAGATGGGTACAATGGATACAATCAGATTCTTATAGCACCCGAGGATCAAGATAATACTACCTTTACTTGTCCTTGTGGCACCTATGCCTATAGGGTCTTACCATTTGGATTGTGTAATGCTCCTACCACTTTTCAACGAGCAATATTAGGGATATCTTCTGATCTTATTCATGATTGTGTGGAGGTATACATGGATGACTTCACAGTCTATGGAACACTTACCACGAAGCCTTAGAAAAATTATAAAAATTCCTCATCAGATGCTAGGAAATGAACCTATCTTTAAGCCATGAAAAATGAAAAATGTTGTTAACTGAAGGAGTGATTCTAGGACATCATGTTTCATCTGAAGGGATAAAAGTCAATCCTCCAAAGATTGAGGTCATCATCAGACTTCCACCCCCCAAGACTCAGAAAGAGGTGAGAATCTTTCTTGGACATGCTGGATACTACCGACAGTTTATTGAAAATTTTACAAAGATTGTTGCACCTATGTTTGGATTACTAATAAAATATGTTGATTTTGTTTGGACTGAGCAGTGTCAAACTGCCTTTGAAACCCTGAAAGCTAAGCTATCTATGGTACCAGTTCTTAGAGGGCCCAATTGGACTTTTCCATTTCATATATCCACTGATGCCTCTGACACCGCAATAGGAGGGGTATTAGGGCAGAAAGAGGACAAACAATCCTATGCCATTTATTTTGTGAGAAAGAACTTGTGCCCTGCTGAGTTAAACTATATGGTTACCGAGAAAGAATTCTTGGCAGGTGTTCATGCTATTAACAAGTTTCGTCATTACATTACAGGTTATGAAGTATTTGTACATACCGATCATTCCGCCATTAGGTTCCTCATGAATAAACCTATAACTAATGGTCGGGTGACCAGGTGGCTTTTATTATTGCAAGAATTTAACATCACTATGCTTGAACGACTTGGAAAGGATAATTTAGTAGCTGACTTTCTTTCCTGAATAAAAAATGAGGATGATGATATCCCGGTAGATGATAGTTTCCCAAATGAGCACCTCGTTTCCCTTTCTGTCAATACCCCATGGTTTGTGGATATGGAAAACTATCTAGCTACTAGGAAGTTACTGTCTCATTTTTCACCTGATGAAAAGAGGAAAATTATTACTCTTGGGTTGGTCATGATATTTTTCACACAGGTCCTGATTTGATTATTCTTAGATGTTTCCAAGAGGACAAGGTACTTGAAATACTATGATGTTGTCATGATGGACCATGTGGTGGTCATTTTTCTAACAAACGTACATCATATAAGGTGCTACATTCAGGTTACTATTGGCCTAGAATTTTCAAAGATGCTGCGAAATATGTGAGAAGTTGTGATAGTTTCCAAAGGATAGGAAGACCTACATCAGCTAACGAAATGCATTTGTGTGCCCAAGTTATGATAGAACCCCTTGAAAAATTGGCCCTCTACTTTGTAGGACCAATTTCACCCATGCCCTGTAGGAAGAAATATATTTTGGTTTGTACAGACTATGTCACCAAATGGGTAGAGGCAAAAGCCCTATTTAGGGCTACAGAGAAGTATGTTGTCGAATTTATCTATGAATACATATTTACTTGCTTCAGTGTCCCTCATGAAATTGTTACCGACCAAGGCACTCAATTCACTTCTAAGCTGATGAAAGAGCTAGCAGAGAAATATGGAATTAAACATTGTAAATCTTCTCCATACCACCCACAAGCCAATGGTCAGGTAGAATCTACAAACAAAGGTCTAGAAGCCATCTTGACCAAGACTATTCAATTACATGACCGATAATGGGCTGATAGGCTCCCAGAGGCTTTGTGGGCATACCGGACCACCTGGAGAAATACCATTGGGCACACTCATGAGCTAGTGTACGAGAAACAAGTACTTTTAGCTATAGAATTCCAAGTAAGGACCTTCCATATTGCCACATAATTAGGATTGAACCTGGATGAGGCTCAAAAGCAACGAGCCCTACAATTGAGTGAGTTGGATGAAATCAATCAAGATGCCATCCAACTGACAATATTAGTCCAAAACCAGAGGATCAAGTGGCATGACAAGTTTATCAAGAAGAAACACGTCCAACCTGGTGATTGGGCTCTATTATTTGATTCCTGATTCAAAACGTTCAAAGGAAAACTTACCACCCGCTGGTTGGGCCCTTACGAGGTAGACACTATATATGACAATGGAGCTGTAAAAATTAAAACAATTGATGATGGATAATTATCCTTTGTGGTAAATGGACACCGACTTAAATTTTATCATAAGCCCATTTCCAGAGAATATTTTCTATAGGTCATGTCAACTGACAAGGCATTGGCCTTAGTAGATGGGGAAGTCCCCCCTTGTTCTTGAAATTTTTTCTAAATTTGCTACTGTATATATGTAAATAGTTTTTGAATTTTGTTAATAAGGCAATTCTAGAGATTTTTGTGAGTATTTATTTCACTAGGAGTACACAGTTTCAAGGATCGTTCCTCAAAACATTTGTTATAATTGAATTTTGTGTCCACTAAAGCATCAAATGAATATTGACTTATTGTAATTAGCCATATTTTTGCAAAATTCTCATTTTTAGGCATTCTAAAGCAGTTGCTCTTGAAACTCTTCACCACTGTATAAGGAATTGATACCATAACTATCAAGCCTAGAGGTCTTTCGTACAGGTTTTCCAAGAAATCTGAGTCAGTGAGTCAAGTGTCTTTATCAAAGAGTAACAAGGAAGTCTAATTAGCAGTTAGTCATGGAAACATCACAATAACTACAAAGGAAGAAAGTAAGTTGAGCCTAGATATACCTTTCTGTTCTTTCTCAATGGTACCATCCACTACACAATAAATAGCTTGATTATATCATATCTTTAGATAGGCCATGTCTGCTTAAGTACCCTTTACATTGGGACAATCACTAAGTAATATAACGGAAAGTCATCCTCTAACATAAATACCATCCCAATTAAAAAAAAAAAAGAGAGAAAGAAAAAAATTGTTTTCAGAGTTATTCCCCCATCTTCTTGCATAAAGAAATATTATACTAAAATATTAAAGGATGGAGGGACAGTCTCTGAGGGTTTAAGAGGCTAACCCGTTGAGATACTGAACAGGTTTGCTGGCAGCGGGTACCGGCCTGTGGTATGACTAGGTAAACCCATCAGAGTACTGAACATGCTTGTTGGCAGCAGGGCATTCTACCTAGTGAGGATGGTAATATGAAAAAAATAAATAATACATTTAAACTTGTCCTGATGTAAGACATTACTTGTAGACAAAGATGAAACTCTAAGAATATCTTGAAACTCTCTTGCCTACCTCTTCTTATCTATATATAGGATCTCTTATCCTATAGGTGGTGCTATATTCTTACTGTCTTGTCAGACCAAGATGTGAAATTTTATCTTTACACTTGACATACTATAAATCTTCGACTATTGGGGGATACTGAATAGTTTCCTATACTTTTGATTGTGAGGTGTCACAATACTTAGGTGTGGGGGAGGGGTTCATGAGTTGACAAATCATCATTTCCTAGAGAAGTAGATCTTTGCAAGAATTTTTTTTGTATTATTTCTATGATACAGGTTATTACATTGATTGTCATGTTGTTTTTGAAATGCTTAACTCCTGTGTGCTATAAATTACTGAACACATACTTAACAGACCACTCTTTTTCAGTTTATCGTTTCATTACAAGTTGCATATTGTAGGATTGACAATACATTTTTATGCTTGCTATAACCGGTTCATTGTAGGTTTTTGACATTATATGTCATATGCAAGAAGATTGCTTGAGCACAGAGCATTCTGCCTTTGCTCATTAACTACTGTGATTGTCAAAAACACTTCAAATTTGTAGGCTATCCATTATAAGAGGTGAAAATGCACTTAACACAAAGGTACAATATGAGGTGCCGTATGAGATGCCATTTGAGGTGTCGAACGAAGTGCCATGTGAATTGCATACCAGTAACTGTCCTAGATTCTAGGTAATTGGAAATCAATTACATTCAATTGAATTGGTTACATGCATTGATTATAGATGCTTCATATGTTTGTCATCAAATGTCCAAGTCAAAAGACTTGGACATTGATCTAACCACACATCATTACATTGCTCCAAAAATGAGCCTTTGAATTCAAAAATTCCCACACATAGCAGCTCATGCACACATGTGGGTATCCTACTCCACTATAGATGCATTCAAAATCAGGTTGGGCACTCTATTATCTCACTTCTCCCTTGCCATTTTCTCTCCCCTGCGTTAAGGAATCGCACCCAACTTCTGCCATTTCGTCCCCTGTTCAAAATGCATTCAGCCTGTGCTCAATTCGTGCCACTGTTTGGCTCAATTACACCCTTGCATGGTAAATTTCAACTCTGTCACAATGCCCAAGAGATACGAACCCTCCTCCTATGCAGACTTGTTTTCCATTCCCGAATTTGCACAGTGTAGAGAAGTGTTTTTGCGCACATGCTGGGGGCCATTTTTGTCTAGCTTGCAGGGTCATGATGACGGCCTCTCCATGCAATTTGCAGTCAGTTTCGATGGTAAGACAACACATGTAGGGTCTCTTACCATTGAATTTTCAGAAGAGTCCATTGTTGCTGCCATGAAGCTCCCAAGAATGGGAGATAGATGGTTCAAAAACCACCAATTGTCATGCTCAAGTTATAACAGAGTGTTTAAGCCCGAATTCGAAAGAATTTCAGGAGAAAAAGGGTATGCTAAGGAGTGGATAAAGGTAGAATTGATCAATCCCCTCATCTTCATCACAAGGTTAATTACATGTGAAGGTAGATACTCTACTTTCAAAGCTTGTCATTTTAGATTGCTGGCTCATTTTGTGTTTAACAAACCCTTGAAATTCCCTTTGTATTTTCTCAAAAGCTTGGAGAAGATGTCCTCTCAAGTGAGGAAGAATGTGAATAACCCTAACAATGGTCTCTTCCACCATGGCTTGATCAAACTCCTCGTTCTTTTCAAACTAGAGAAACAGGGTCAAAATTGGGATGCCTTTATCTACCAATTTGCAAACCCTCACTTGACAGTTAAGACCGAAAAAAAGCCACTTAGCCTACAAAATATCTCCCCATTCAAGCCTCCCTCTCCAAGAACTCCAAACACCCTTGCACAAAACCTCTCTTTTCCAGAACAATACCAAAATCTTGTTGATATCCCTACTTCATCGGGTAAAAAGACCAAGAGAAAAGACCAAAAGAAGCCTATTGTTACCCCCCAATGCCTTCACTCTCTCTTGATCCTACACCTAAAAATCTCCAAGAAGTAATACAGCAAGACTTTCCCATCATTCCCACACACAAGAGGGGAGCCAACCGATTTGGTAAAGGACCCTTTTGGAAGAGTACCTAGAGCACAAGAGCCAAGCCTTATGCAAAACCTCCACCTGCTTCAGATCTTATCCAAGTGTCCTTCGACCTTGAGAGCCCTCATAAGAAACCTAGGGAAGTCTCTGTTGATGGATTAGAGACACTAAGGAAAACAAAATCAGAACCTACCTCACCTTACTGATATCCCATCACCCCTACTTCACCCATGCCTACTCTAGATATTAAAACTGATAGATTGTCCACATCCCTAAAAGGATCTAAGCCTTCCTTGAAGATCACTGATTTTGCCCCAACTATAGAGGAGCTACAAAAGGAAAACCATCAGCTTCTCCAACAATTGGAGGAAAGGAAGACAATAGATACACACCTTCATCATGACAATGCAGTCCTTCAAAAAAATTTAACTCTCTTCAATGATTGGTCGATGAGATGACCAAATCTAACCGCAGCCTCAGAGCATAGCTGAAGCAACATAAGAGGCACAAGGCTAAGTCTTCATAGCAAGAAGGAGAGGCTTCTAAATCCGATCCTCCTCAGCAATCCTAGTCACGAGGGGTAAATTCGTTTTTCTTGCAGTGGGACCTACAAAATCATAAGTGTGAGGGTAATGTTGGGTGCGAGATATGATCACTTTTATGACGGTTACTATACACTTTTGCCACATGTACATATGTGTTTTTCATCTTTTGAAGGAGATATTTGAAGAATTTTATGTTAAAATGGTATGATCAACATAAGGTACGTGTAGTTCATGTTTAATGATTATATTGAGTACAATTCATCATGTTTTATGATTACCAAGATCTAATTCACATTTTTCTGGTGTTACAGGGCAAAATCACACCATGTTTCTGCTTCCAACACTTGATCCGAAACTCCTTCCAGTACTCGTTCCGACACTTGATCCGACACTCTGTCTAGCACTGCATATTGCACAAAAATGGAGGGCGACTTGGTGGTTATAGTATTGGCGGCCAGTGATGGGCGAATCGGGAACGTGGGTTTTGTTTATTCTTTCCCCCTCTAGCTACTGAGCTTTTAACAACTTAGTTTCAGTTGTTCAAGAGGGTGATTATTGGCTCGCTCTGTTTTATTAGTTAGGGCATCATTTATTGTAATTTGCCGAATTTAGAAGTGGTTTGACCCTCCTGTGGTCGACCACTTGGTCTGTAAGCTTATAAATACCACTAGGATGGTCAGATGATTGTTAACCAAGTATAATAACCAATGTATTGGAGACAAACTCGTTTTTACTCTGTTTTGAGTTTTTACATTGCCAGATTATGCCAGAACTGCGTTTTTGAGTTTTTATGGTGAATTCGACCTGCTGAGTTCATGGTGTGATTTTAGAGAGTGACCACGACTTGCTGGGGGGACCACCAACAGTCTGGTAACTGTCTTCGTGCTTGTTTTTTCATTTCATAATTTAATTGTTCTCTTTATTTTCTGTACATGCATTTTTATTGTGTTAATTAGTTTGTTGTTATAATTTAATTGTTGTGATTCTCTTTTGCAGGTTAGAATGATGAGATGTGTTAACATGCATTGATCTTGTAGATTAGGAATGGACTTGCAATTCCGTAGACTAACCCCATGCACAATTAGATGTTATATTATGCTTTGATTTATGATTTTATAGTCAAGTTTAAAATAGAGTTTTAATTAGACTAGAACATAGTTTTTATTTGGGTCCTCTTCGACAAGGATTTGATGGATGGATAGAATTAATTCCAGTTTTTAATTATAGCTTGCTTATCTCATTTTTTATATAGATCTTGTTTAATTAGTCGTTAGTTTTCTTTTCAATATCATAGTTTAATTTATGTTTTCAAGCACTTTCTTATTGTAGTTTGAACTTTGAATTATTAGAATAGATGTAGCATAGTTTCATTTATGTAATTTCCTTTCCTAGAATTAAATTGCAATTATATTTCTTAGTTAATGGTTGAATCTAGTTTTGCTTATGTAGTATAGAAGTATAATGATGTTCTCGTTATGTTGTTGATGGTTTATACATGAATATGCAGGTTATCTAACATTGTTTTGTCATGGCTAAATTCTCATTGGATTGTTTAATCCATACCTTTCACTTTGCCATTGAGATTAGTGTTGAGCTTATACCGTTTGAATTGTCCTTTGTTGTCAAGTGCCATCAAGATATTATCCGACACCGGAGACATTCACACAAACACCAGCATTATATTTGAGTTTCTCATAGATTAAATATAGTTTCCTGTTTTCATAGATCAGAAAAGATAGTTTCTTGTTTTTGTAGATTAGAAGATATAGTTTCTTGCTTTCATAGTTTAGAAGATAGTTTTATTGTTGTTGTAGGGTGTATAGTCTTTTCTTTGATAGATCAGACAATAGTTTTCTTATCATATGTTCAAGGTTAGTTGCTAGTTTTTCTTGCTTTCAATTAAATAGATTTCCTTTCATGAATTAGAAATAGTTTTGAATTAAGAATCTAGTCCAGTTGCCTCTTAGGCTAGATAGTTGTTCAATGAGAAGTTTTTACTTGCAGTAGAAGTTATCTTAGGTTAGTTAGTTGTTTTACTTTAATAGGTTAGTTAGTTGTTTTGCTTACTTTTCTATTATATCTAGTAGGTTAGTTAGTTGTCTTTGCTTATTTGTCTATTGCTTTAGTAGGTTAGATAGTTGTCTTTGCTTACTTGTTTACTTTCTTTAGTAGGTTAGTTAGGTGTCTTTGCTTGCTTGTTTATTTACTTTCTTTCATAGGATAGTTTCTCATTGAATGTAGGTTGGCAAGTTAAAATAGTTTTCTTTTGTCATTTGCTTATTGATATGCTTAAATAGTTGCTTTCGCTTATTGTTATGAACTAGTTTTCTTCAAGTAGGGTTTTTACTTGTTTTCTTAGAACTATCCATCGATCCTTGGCCCAAAAGTACTTAGGTTACCTAGTTTCAAGTTGCTTAGTAGGATTTGATCATTAGATAGTTTTTCTCGAGTAGATTAGCCTTATATATCTACCTTCATTAGTTAGACTATATTCCTACCAGCCCTTCTACCTTTGGCATATATCTTTCTACAACTCTAAGTTTACTTACCTCGGGTTGACAATTTAATTGAGGGTTTTTATTGTGTTTTTAGTGCATATACAACACCCATAAGGGAGAATGGGGTCGACGAATGGAAACAGATTAACCGCTTGGGTGACACTCTCTAATGAGAGAGTGGGATCGACTGATGATGGAATCAGATCGACCACTTTGTCAACATGATCAACTAAGGAAGTGACCAGATTGACTACATGATCAACCAGATTGACCGGTGAAGGGACCAGATTGATCGTTCCATCAACTATAGGTGGGTCGAGAGTAAGCTTGCGATAAGCAGCTGGAAGTTGAGGTTTTGAAATATTCATGTCTTCTAACAATTTCAAGGCTTCTTCCATATGAGGGAAAATGTGAGTTGGATGAGTCCCTCTCCATAACATACATGGGAACTTGACTCTACTTTTCTTCTTCCCAATGGTATCCTGACTAGTTGATGGGAGGTCATCAACATGTTGTTCAGGGGCTGATGACATGGGTTGGTGAAGGTGTGTATACCATGTTTCTAAAACCTTGGATATACCAGAGAAATCCTTAAGAATATGGCTACCCTTACAAATCCTGTAAGGGTACTTGGTCTTACGGGTTGTTTGGTTGATCTTGGCATCATCAAAACTGGCAACACGATTATCAGTAACTAGTGGTTTTCCAACATGTCTGGTAGTGGTTGGAAGTTTGGACCCTTCCTTATTGTTGTTCTTCTTCTTCTTCCTTTTCTTTTTCTTCTTATCCACCGAGTTACTAGAGTCAGAGCTTTCACTCAGTGAAGAAGATGAAATGGAAGAAGACCTTGCAAGTGGATAAGGTGAAGAAGATTGTACTGGTGAAGAAGGTGAAGGATCAACATGAAGTTGATGTTTGGGGGGAAGCACTTACAACTGAAGCAATAACTACATTCGGGATTACCTGAGTGGAAAAAAACCATACCTGTAATCCAATTGTGAGACCTGGAAGGCTCAAAGTAGCGATGTGAGGAGGAACAATGTTTTCGTAAGAAGGAAAGACAAAAGGTTTCGCTAGAAAATGGGTTCTCTCATTGGTAGTTCCAGGAATTGACGCCATTAAAAATAGATCCAACCTAGAGTTTTCTAGGGAAAACAAACAGTACATGATAAAAATCTAGGAAGCAAGCAAACAAAAAAAAACTTCTCACAATGAACAAACTAGTTGGTGATGAAATCCAATGTCGTGGTAAAAATGTAAGAAGGGGATAAAATAGAGCGGGTGGAAAATTTACATTGACAACTTACTTAACATACTTACACCCTGGTGCAAGCTCCCACACATAATCATGGGTATACCCTCCAAGGGGCCCGAGTGAGTTTGGCCAACGTCGATTCCAAGTACCGTGAAGACTTTCCTCTCCACAGTCACCTTGTGTAAAGACCCTAAGAGATAGGCTACTAAGGTTACCAACGACAATAGTGATGCCTGGGGAAACAATCAACAGTCCAATCCACGCATAAAGGCAGGGTATCTAGCCCGAAATCAGATGGAAAGGCTTCCACTCATAATTGTGGGTATATGATCCGGATTTTATGAGAAGAATGAAATGACTACAAATTATTAATAGGTGCTTAACACAAAATAACAGAGATACAGTAAAAATGGTTTTTTATTCAATAAGGAAATAAGATGAAACTGTAAAATGCAGCAGAAACAAGCTTGTTGGAATGATGGCGACTTATCTTTGAGAAGAGATGTGATAGATGCACTCATTCACAAGAATATGATTACAACGAGGCTCTGAAGGACTTTTTACAATAAACAGGAATGCCAAAAACCCTAGACATCCAAAAACCTAACCCTAGGAGATGAAGCACCAAAAGTCATGTGGGCCCCATCTGGGTAAGTTAGTACATCAACTTCCTGGGGTCGTAAATTTTGCATACGATCTCTGTTTTAGGCGATTCATTTTGGGGGATCAATCATGCCTTTTTCTATCATTGAGAAGCTCGATCTCGAAAAACCTTCATTTGGTTGAGGTGACCGCAAGGGGAAGTGCAACATCTATGGGACCCAATGGTTGGAATCCCAACCCCACCTGAAAGGGGTTGTGGCCGATTGAGCTATGCAGGGATCGGTTGTAGCTATGTTGGACATAGGGAAGGCTCTCATCCCATGTGAGAGGGTGCTTTGAATTATACATGCGAAGGATATGCACAATAATTTGATTTACGACTTCGGTTTGGCCATTTGTCTGGGGGTGGAAGGTCATGGATTTGGTGAGCTTGGTGTCTAGTAGTGACCAGAGGCTCGAGCAGAATGTGCTGAGAAATTGACTGTCCCAATCTGATACAATGGTTTGTGGGATTCCAAAATGTACCCAGACTCATTCAAAGAAGATCTTGGCAACGGCCTCTGCTGTGATGCTCTTCTTGCAGGAAACCATAATCGCCATCTTAGAAAAATGATCAACAACCACAAAAAAATAGTTATTTAACCTCTTGGTGGATGGAAGGCCCAACATGTAGTCCATTGAGATGGATTCCCATGGCATGTCAGGAGTAGGAAGAGGGGTGTACAGGCCATGTTTCTTAGTGATCGGTTTGGAAATAGTGCAGGCAGTGCAGGACCTGATATACTTGCCGACCTCCTATTGAAGTTTCGGCCAGTAGAAATGTTTATGTAGCATCGCCACTGTCTTTTCGATGCCAAATTTTCCTTCCACTCGACTGTAGTGGGATTCCAATATCATCTTCACTCGCTCTCTTGATGGAACATAGATATGGCCCAGAAAACACGACAACCCATCCCGAAGTTGGAAATTATCGACAACTACATTTGCACCCAACATTTGGTAGGTGGTGGAAAAGTGATCTGGGTCTGTCTCATAGAGTTGGGGCCATCCAGGGGTCTCATGGCTACAAAAGTCTAGTACCGTGTTGAGTTCCGCAACTGGTGGTCTGTTGAGGCAATCAACGTTGTGATTGGTGCTTCCTATTTTATACTTGATGTTGAGGTGGAATTGCTGCAAGTACGTGGACCACTTTTGATGGCGATCATTCTGCAATTTTCCTTGTGTTTGCATGAACTGTAGTGGCTTATGAGCAGTTTGGATGACTGTCACCTTCCCAAGAATGTAATGTCTCCACTGGCGGCAGGCTTGCACAATGGATTGCATTTCTTTTTCATAAGTAGGGTACTTACGGACAACATCTGATAGTGTCTCACTATGATAGGTCATGGGGTGGCCATGATGAGTGAGAATGGTGCCCACCGCATAGTCTAAAGCATCTGTCTTGATCTCAAAGGGTTGTTGCAGGTCTGGTAGTGAAAGTAATGGGGCTGAGCACAATCACTACTTCAAATCGTCGAACGCTTGTTGTTGGGACCAACCCCACGCAAATGTTTCCTTACCACCACCCCTGGTTATTTGGCTGAGGGCCCATGCAATATGGGAGAATCCCAACATGAACCTATGGTAGAAATTGGCAAGGCCTAAGAAGCTCCGAAGCTCAGTGAGTGTGGTTGGGGCTGGCCGGTCACATATGACTTGGATCTTGGCTAGATCCACATGTATGCCATGCTGATCAATTATGTAGTCCAGGTAATGGAACCTGTCCATGCCAAAGGAGCATGTTTCCAAATTGGCATATAGCTTGTGCTACCATAGGGTGTGCAAAACCTGCTGAATATGCTGCAAGTGTTTGACCCAAGTCTTGCTGTAAATGAGAATGTCGTCCAGATACACCACTACAAAAGTTTTGGTGAATGGTCGCAGGATATTGTACATCATCCTCATGAAAGTGGTTGGAGAATTTGTCAAACCAAATGGCATGACCAACCATTAAAAAAGGCCTTCCTTTGACTTGAAGGCAGTTTTCCATACATTTGTTTGTTCTATCGGGACCTGGTGGTAGCCAGACTTCAGATCAATCTTTCTAAAGTATTTTCCCCCCGTGATTTGATCAAGGAGGTCGTCGAGTCAGGGAATTGGGTCCCAGTTTCTGACTGTGATTTTATTCAGAGCCCAGTAATCAATGCAGATTCGCTAAGTTCCATCTTTCTTTTGTACCAACATGATTGGGCTCCCACAAGGTGATGAGCCAGGAAAGATGTGCCCCTTATGGAGAAGTTCTTGGATCTGTTGCTTGATATCCTCATTCTCTAATAGAGAGTGACAATAGACTGGCCCATTGGGCAGTGATGCTTTGGGGTTTAGATCAATGGGGTGCTTGACCTGGCAGTGCAGAGGTACCCCGGTAGGTGAGGAAAAGATATCTGAGTATTCTTCCACGACCTTATCTACTTTCTTCTGATGTGTGGAGAGGTCGGTCGTAGAGACCCTAGATGTGGCCGTGATATTTTTCTTATTATGAGATTGAATCATGAATAAGACAAACTTCCCCATATGAGAGATGACCTTCCTGCATTGCTTAGCAGAGATCAAGGAAATAGCACTAGGTGGGACTGCCTCGGGTATCCTGTACAATTTCCTGTTCAAAATAATAATAACACTATGAGGCCTAGACTCATATACAAGATGACATTTCCATAAATATGGTTGGCCCAAAAGAACATCAAAAACTTCAAGAGGAGAAACATCACACAATACCTCGTCTTTGAAGGGCTTGATGTCATACGACAATCGACACTATTGGCTAACGCGAAGATCGCTTCCTTGGTGGAGCCATCTAATGGTGTAGGGTTGTGGGTGCAATGTTGTCGATAGGTCTAGTGACTTGATGACCTCTACTAATATGAGGTTCTTCTAGCTACCACTATCCATGATGAAGTGCAACAGGGTGCCTTTTACCCACATCTGCGAATGGCAGAGGCGTTCTCCTTCTTCTGGCTTGTTTGGGTCACCAGGTTGGATCTTGGTGGTAGCAACGGTGGCACTGGGTTCCGCATCAATGATATGTCTTCCCCATTCTGGTTCTAGCTTGGAGTCTGAACCCACATCTGATTCAAAGGATTTCATTTCGGCCACCAACGACTTCTTTGAGTGGTAGTCAACAATGTTATGCCAAGGGCTCTTATGGAAGTCGCAACACTTCCCGGTATCTTTCTTTGTCTTTCCAGTGTCCTTCTTTTCTTGCAGCTTGGACTGGTTGTCCTGGTACTTTCCATATTTACTTTGTCCTTTGTTCTGTGGGTTGGGGCCGCCCTTTCCTGGATTTTGTTGTGAGGGGTTCCCAATTCCAAATTGCCATGTTTTTGTTTGAGCTTCTACTTGATTTTGACGGGATATCGGTAGGCCGCACCCAAGGATGAGATGTCCAAAAATTCCATTTCGGTCTGGATGTATTTATGTAGAGTGTCGTGATACTTGAGCACCAGATGTCGCTCTGAATCTTTGATACCCATCTTGGTGCGCAAGGTATGAAAGATATTTGTGAAATCTGGCACTGCTTGGTCTCTTTCTTGTTGCAGTGTGGTCCATTTGGTATACACGTCATCATAACTTCTGAAAGGGTAGTATTGTTCCTTAATAACATCCATGAAGTATTCCCAGGTGACCATGACTATAAATAATGAGGGTTCCTCGATTTCCTTTTTCTCATAGAAATTTTCCCACCAATCTTTGACATGGGGAATGACTTTGAGGAGAGAAAAAGTAATATTTTCTCTATTCAAAAAGTTATGGACAGAAAAATACCCTTCAAGTAGATTCAACCACTTGTATACAAAATTTGCATCTATCTGACCTTCAAATATAGGAATATCGAAGTTTATTTGTACCTTGAAGGGGGTGGCACCTCCGCTCGAAGAAGATGTGTCACCTTTTGGTAGCCACCGAAGGATTTGCGTGAAACTATCCATCATCTTGTTCCTTTGTTGCATGAGAGATTCCTCAATCAATAGTTTGAAAGGATCTCCTATCCCTTCATTTTTATTTTCTCTTTCCATGAGAGGTCGCATGGGTGTGCGAGAGCATTTTCCTCAAGAGAAACAAGCTCGAGACCCAACTCTTTGTACTCCGACCTCATTAGGGACATGCATTAAGATGACAAGGAGCAAACCGCTCTGATATCACTGATCCAGATTTTATGAGAAGAACAAAATGAATACAGATTATTAACAGGTGCTTAAGAAAAAATAATAGAGATACAGTAAAACCATTTTTTTATTCAATAAGGAAATAAGATGAAACTATAAAATGTAGGGAAAACAAGCTTTCTGGAATGGTGGCAGCGTATCTTTGAGAAGAGATGTGACGGTTGCACTCATTCGCAAGAAGATGATTACAATGATGATATGAAAGCCTTTTTACATTAAAAAAGAATTCCAAAAACCTTAGACATCCAAAAACCTAAGCCTAGCAGATGAAGCGCCAAAAGTCATGTGGGCCTTGTTTGGATAAGTTAGTACATCAACTTCCCGGGGTCGTAACCTTTGCATACAATCTCCGTTTTAGGCGTATGATAGCCCATTAAAAAGGTATATCCGAGGAGATTAATTTTGGGGGCTCAATCATGTCTTCATGCATCATTGAGAATCTCGATCCTGAAAAACCTTCATTTAGACCCTCAAAATGACCCCGGAAGTTAAAACTGCTAAAAATAGTAAATTGCCAAAATTGTCAGAAAACTATTTTGAGCCAGTTGGAAAAGGTAGGTGGCCACCGATATCCACCTAGATAATTATACCTTCGAGTGACCCCCATTAATATGTGCAATCTCTACATCGAGACCAACAAAGCAGGGTGAGTAACTCTGCCAATCTCAATGCGACCTTAGGTTTGACCCTTGTGTGAGAAGGGCTTCCCAGGACAAAACATAGAAATTGGATTTGAACTC
>JASDQU010948323.1:16796-32962 GCA_032191745.1 Picea mariana
ATTGTTTTTTAGAATTCAAGACCAAAAACGCCAAAAATCATGCAATTTCACTACTTCAAATGCAAAGATGCCCCCAATCTAATATAAAGCAAGAAATTAAAATTTTTTGTTTCAAAGATAGCTAAAAGCAATAGAAAATCACTTCAAAACAAACACAACCCAAACAAAGTTTCTCTTTTAGCACAAGTTATTCAGAAAAAATAATTGCTCTTTTCACTAAACAATTCTAAAGAAAAACAAAGCTTTGTAACCGAAATACACTCAAAGCAAGAGATAAAATCTTTCAAAATCAAACAAGATAAAATAAAGAAAAGATGGCTAAAACAAGATTGAAAGTTGTCAAACAAACTGTAAACAAATGCAACAAATCACCCCAAAAATTTATCACATATCTGGGTAAGGAAAAACCACCAAAAGCTAAAAATTTCCCAAATCGTCGCAGGCTATAAGACCAACATAGAGCGATGATCCCGGGTCGCCTCAGGCTAGAGAAAAAATACAGTGCAACATCACCGCACTTTGTCAAAAATGAAGGGTGCGTCGATCCTGGATCGTCGCACTGTCCCTCAAAGAAGGGTGCGGCGATCAAAGGAAAAAATGGAAAAAATAAAAAGCATCAAGGTTTTTCCAGTAAAGTTTAACAGTCAGAGAGTCAAGCTAGATCTCCTAGTGAATCAGAAAATATAACCCAAGCAACCAAAGTAAGAAAGTAAGACAGACTAGGAAAACAATCTGTTCCCTAGTATGGTCGCCAATTTTGTTATCAGACTAATTGTTAAGTGCAGACAAAAATCAATCCCCCTAGATTCACCATGAAACTAGAACAAAACGAGACAGTACACTACTCTTTCCTTAGATTTCAATTATCAAATGAGAAATGGATCTACAACATACCTTTTAAATATCAAAATCCGACTTCGCTAATGCAATCCAACCTCCATCGCGAGGCTTATGGATAAATATCTGCAAAGGAATACAAGCCAATGGAGACAAGAATAACAGAGTCTATTTGATATGAAACTATGTATGTGATCAAGGAATCATACAATATGAACAAATAATATTCATATAGGAAAGAAAAATATATATGTATTAAAGAATGTGGAAGAAAGATACAACCAGATGCCTTGATGTTGTCAAGTTTCTTCCAACAGTTTCTTTCTTCCCACACACTTCTACTCCATGGATTCTAAGATCATAGATCTGAAAGTCACTCACAATCTATCTTGACAAAGGAAAACTCAAAGCCACCATACAAGCTCCAAAAACTCCAAGCTACAAGACAACTCAAACCCTCATCAAGCTAACTTTCTCCATGAAAGATCCTCTCCTTTTATAAATTGAATAGGATAAGGTGAAGAGGTTAGGATGATCCCACTAAATCATGAAAGTGAGTAATATCCAAACTGTTCAAAGTCCACCTCATCATAGAAGATTCTCATTCTAGAAGCATCGAGAAGATGCTCGTTTTTCCCACATACAAAAATCGTTGCACCCTAGCCATAGGGAAACCCGTGGAGACATCGCAGACCAGTTTTAGGGTAGAGGGCGACAATCAGGCATCGTTGCACCCTGCGTATAGTGCAGCCTGTGACAATCTTCCTTAATAGTGTTTTTACAAAGGAAAATGCAACTTCTTCTCTCAGGCAAAGTTATTCTCCCTTCTTTCTTTAGGAATTCAGGCCACTGACCCCTATGAAGGCAACATATAGGTTTACATCATTAACGGTCATAGGGATGACAAAAATAATGTGTAACAACAGGGTCATTGGTTCATGAACATCATATTCATCCAAGTTCCTCTAAATCATCAAGTTATTTCTTTGTACCTCATGCTGAAAGATGAGAGATTCCTTAACCTTAATTCTCTCATTTCAGCAGGTCTCCTTCCATCGACTTCAACTCATCTATTATGGAAATGAGGCCTAGAGTCCTATGAGTACTTAGGGGCTTGCAGTCATCAGTGGCAAGTTCTCTCGCCATCGACAGTTGGGAATACGTCAATGTCTCCTGATCAATGGATTCTTCAAGTGTTCTACCTCAACACCTTTATTCACACTTGTAAGAATGTACTCGGTGCCTTGATACCTACTTTCATTATTGGTAGGTTGTCTCACGTTTTTTAACGGTATACCTTAATGATCGGTAATCAAACAAAGTCTCATTATGTTCGAATTCAAATCCTCTATTCACATGATGTAGACTTTCACCTTTGGTGGATCGTGTAGAAGACTTGAGGACATCAGTTCATAGTCACAGCTTTCCTGAGCTATTGCTATCACTCATTGGGCCAGTACCTATATGACTGCAGTGATCATGGGAGATCAGATTGTAGTCCATTGTATATAGATATCTTCAGATTGATTTTGAGACTGATTTTCACTGGGCCTTGTTCGTGACTATGACAACCTTTGGCATGTATCTAATTTGTATTTTCTATTCATGGCCATGAACAACTGTTTGGTATATTTCCACATGGATCTGTAGTGTAATTCAAATTGACATCCATGTGTACAAAGTCATTATGGATTGTAATATTCTTATGAGAAACTAGTTCGTTCAACTGGGTCTCCATTACTCCAATTCTAAGAATTATAATATATTTCAGCCATCATAGATACTCCTATGACCTCACACATTAGGGGGAATCTGTTATAGCAAGATTTTCCTCACCCCATGCAACTTACTCAGAATTCCTTTTCCATTTCCCTATGTAGACTTGAAGTCCCTTTATGCAATTCACAGAGATAAAAATAATATTTTTCCACATATACGTGTTGATTAATTGGGTTGGTTGTCATTGATGTCAACCCTTGAAGAAAGTCTGATAGATAATTCCAGAAGCACAAAGGTTTGGGTAATGAACCCAAGTTTGTTTGATGGATAATGGTATTAGTTGATATATTTGCAGGTAAAACTATTCTAGATGGATAGTACATGTCATACCATTTCCAGTGGTATGTGTAACATCACATAACTCCTCATGGTTAGAGGGTTATGGCCATTTGAAGTTGAAGAACCCTCATGAGTCATATAGAATCCCCAAAAGGTCAAAGTAGTCAAAGTGTTTGCACAGAATAAATTAATTAAATAATAAAGTGAAGTGATGAGTGTACTATAAGTCAAAGAGGATGCAAAAGAAATTATTTAAATAATAAAGTTAATGTAGAACTTACTAATTATGGAAACTGGTTAAGTTAAGTGGACAAGTGGTTATAAGTGGGTTAATCCTAAAATAAGAAAAGTGGGTTAAGATGGTTAGAAGGTAACCCCTTGAGGAAGCTACATAAAAGTATAAATAAGAGGCAAAGGTGTCTCATTCAAAACACACTTGAATATCATTGAATATCTATTTTTGTGAAAGGTTATTTGGGCATGTATTATTGATAGAGAAAAGTGCGGCAGAAAAAATGTGGTAGGAAAAGTGCAGAAGGAAAGATGCGACAGAAAAAGTGTAGTAGGTAAAGTGCGGTAGAAAAATTGCAGCAGGAAAACTATGGAATAAAAAGTGCGATAGGAAAAGTGTGGCAGAAAAATCGCGGCGGGATAAGTGCGACAGAAAAACTGTAGCAGAAAAAGTGTGGCAGAAAAATCACAATAGTGGATTCGTGGAAATAAAAATCTATAAGAATAAAAATGTATGGTGATCATATGTGTAGTGTTGAATTAATGAATCAAGTTGAGGGTTTTCCTTGTAAATATGTTGGATGCCCTCTTGGGAGTTTATGGCTTGCTATAGAGTTGATCTGAGGCAGATCTACTAAAGTTTAATATTGGTTCATGTTTGAGGGATTTTGTTTGAGGTATGTTGCTGAAGTTATTGGTACAGATAGAGGTTGTATAAAAATGAGGTTCTAGCACATGGTTTGAGGTACATACTTGTGGTATAGTGTTTGATGTATATGTGATCAGATCATATTTGGATGATGAAATTGATGAGGGATTTTGGTTGAGGTACATGTTGGGTACATGGTTGAGACAAGTAGTTGATGAGTTGGCACATACATGTGGTGTATAGTTGATGATGTTGGTACATATTGATGAGTCATAGTTGATGTGTAGTTGATGCATGATTGGTACATATTTGGTGCATGGTTGATGCACTCGTTGATGGTACAGGTCGATGCATGGTTGAAGCACTTGTTATGGTACAAGATACTTACAGGTTTTTTGGTATAGGTTGGTGCATAGTTGATGCACTTGTTTATGGTACAGGTTGATTACAGGTTGATGCATGGTTGATTCATGGTTCAAGTTATTGGTATAGGTTGTTTGGTGCAGGTTGATTGGTATAGGTTTAAATCAATATATATCACATTGATAGTGTGATAGTGGTTGCATCATTCTACTTATACGTCAGGGTAGTTGGATGGGGCAAGGAAAGGTGGTTGTAGCCAGAGAATTAGGGAATTGGAGCTTCCCTCAGGTTGTATCCTGAGAAACTAGGGGGTTGGAGACTCCTTCTAGTTGTAGATGGAAAATAAAGGAAGTTGGTGCTTCCAATGAATGTAATTCTTAAATACATATAAGAAAAAACATTCAGTGTTTTGTTCCCGCTTTGGGTTTCCACGTAAAAAAATGGTGTACTGTGTATGTGTGTTATTTATCATTTGTTCATTGTTTATTTACTATGAAATTATTGGATGATAATGCTACATTGATATAACAATTTCATTTTATGGTGAAAAAGGATTAAATTGATCTATTACTGATTCACCCCCCCTCTCAATAATCCAACAATTCGTATTAGAGTCGGTTCCTTCAGGAAACAGTTTAACCACTGGAAGGAGATCATGGATTATTCTGAGAATGGAGTACCAATGTTTAATGGTTAGAATGGTTTTATGTATGATATGTGGAGCAGAAGGACGGAATTATTTTTACAGGCACATGGACATTATATTTGGTTATCAGTTGTTATAGGATATGATAGTTCAAAAAGGGCAAAGATTGCAGCCAAGAAGGAATTGAAAAAGAATAAAAAAATATAAATGGATTTCATCTGGGAAGGATTACCTAATCCAGTAAGAGAAAATGTTGGTAAATGTTCATCAGCCAAAGAACTTTGGGATAAGTTACATGACATATATTCTTCACCCATCGTAGATTCAGAAAATGCCAAAGAAGATGTAGATATAGATCAAGAAGAATTATGTTCACCATGTCATACAGATTTAGAAGATGAAGAGTACATAATCACCAGAGGTGTGTTTTTTTTCTTTAATTGTGAAAAACATAGACATCTTGAAATAGAATGCCATGAAGGAAATGAGACAGAAAAACTAATTGAAAAGGAAGACAATTGTGAAACAAAATTGATTAGTGCTTTAGATGAACTAAGAGAAGAAAAAAAGTCACTCAAGAAGAAATTGATGAAACAAAAGGAAAGTGTTCACATTTTTTAAGAAGCCCAACAAGTCATCGATAACTTAAGAACTCACCTAGAAGAAGCCAGAAAGATCGAAGAGAATCTTGAATATAAAAAGAAGTATTTGGAAGCCAACATTGAAGCACATAAGGAAGAAGAAAAAATTAGAGAAAAGATATTGACAGATCATATTAAGGAAATAACTAACGATCTAAACCATCTTGAGGCAGAGTTTGGTCAAGAAGAGAAAGGACTTGAAGAAGAAATAATCACACTAAAAATTCAGCTTGAAGAAGTGAAAAGAAAAGAAGAAGTCATGAAGTCTCATATAATGAAGAAAGAAGAGGAGGTTGAGAAGCTTGAAGAATAAGTTCTCACATTGAGAAGTAAAATCTTCAAGCTCAACAACAACGTTGAAGAGAAAAAAACATCCACATCAGTTATAGAGAATGAAGACAAGCACTCTAGGTTGCTAGAAAAGAAGAATGAAGAAAATAGAAAGAGTTGTGCAGAAGTACTCAAAGGAAGGAATCATGGTCAACCAAAATCTAAGAAAACTATTGAAGATACATATTCAAGAAGAAAATCCATGTTCAAGCCACAAAGAAACTTCAATCATGATCATGATCATGATCAATCAAGGAAAAAATTCAAAAGGACTACGCCACAAAGAAGATCATTCACTCCTAGGTATGAAATTTTTTTTATGGTAATTTTTTTTATTGTACTAACTTTGGACATAAGGTTGCAGATTACAAGGATTATAAAAGAAATTTTCAAGCAAGAAATTCGTATGTGGCCCCACGTAACTTTGAATGTTACAAATGTCATAACTATGGACACATAGCTAGTGATTGTAGAGGCATGATCGATACTTCCATGAAAGAGAACACTGATATCAAATGTAAGAAATTATGGATAAGAAAAAACGAAGAACAAGTGAACGAAGACCAGTTCCCAGAGATCGCAAGATTGGCAGTAAAATGAGATGAAGACAATTCTACAGAGAAAAATAAAGATGTTAGATACATAAAGGTTTGAAAAAAAAATGAAAGAAAAGAAAGACAGGTAAATAAGGAACAGGTTCAAGAGATTGTACTTTCAGGCATTGTAGTGAAAGATGAATCCACAGACAGAAAGAAAGAAGTCATAGCTCAGAGAGATGATGAATATACCAATGAAGATGATGATGAATACACATCAAAGCAGGAATTGTTCTGAGCCATCCGTCTTAGAGAATCTTAGGTAACATGAATATTAGACAGGGGGAGTCTATGCGATAGCTTTGACATACCAAAGAACCATCCTTCAAGGAGCTTGCAGAGTTTAAATAGATAGATATAGAGTAGTCAGTTAACAGAAGTACAATCAATTGTAGTAGTGAATACTTCATGATAATACAATGATAAATGGGTCAACATTATGGACAGTTTGCAGTAGAGTCTTGGATAGTATAGACATAGATGGATTCATAAGAACACTTAGTAGGCTTGTACAGATATATGACAGTGGACGAGAGCATGGATTCATAGATTGGTTCAAAGAGTGGTTCAAAGACAAAGGAACATTATCATAATAGATGATAATTACATAGGAAATGGCTCGAACAATGCTAATGGATTCAAAATTGACAGATATTTTTTGGACACATGTAGTGCATACAACAATTCACATTCAAAATAGAGTAATGCTCAGAAAAAACAATGACAAAAATCCTACTAGTTATGGAAAGGAAGACCAACAAATGTGAATCACTTCAGAGTATTTGGAAGCAAATGCTACATCAAAATAGAAGATGGAAGAATGGGAAAGCTTGACTCTCATGTGGAAAAAGGAGTACTCGTTGGTTACTCAAGTACAAGGAAAGAATACAAGTGTTACAATCCGAGGTTGACAAAATTTGAGGAAATAATCAATGTAACAATTGATGAAACAAGTGGACAAGAATTAAAAGAAGAATAAAATGAGTCAGTGGAACAAATTTACGAAGAAGAAGCTAAAGATGAAGAAGGGTTTAGGAAAAGGAAGTGCAGACAACAAACTCTACATCATGGTTAAGCCATTAATTTGAAAACGATATGAAGAATGAATTTGAAATGTCATTACTCGAAGAACTATCCTTCTTTTTGGGTCTTCAGATACATCAAAGAAATCGAGGAATTTTTATTTCTCAAACTAAGTATATCAGACAAATACTAAAGAGGTTCGGAATGGAAGATTGGAAACCAGTTGCAAGTTGAGCAAAGATGGTGATTCAAATTCTACAGAACAGAGGCAATACATGTCAATTATTTGTAGCTTACTATATGTGACAACATCCAGACCAGATGTAATGTAGGTAGTTGGACAGATGGCACAATTTCAAGCAGCACCTAAGGAATCACATGTATTAGCAGTGAAGAGGATTTTCAGATATCTCAAGGAACATAAGAGTTTGGATTATGGTATCCAAAAGGAAAGGATCTATCACTTATTTCCTACACATATGTATATTGAGTAGGTTGCATTGATGAATGACAAAGCACCAGTGGAGCAACATTCTATTAGGATATATAGGTTGAGTATGATGAGCCCATTCCAATCTATTGTGATAATACAAGTGCCATTAGTATCTCAAAGAACACGATGATGCACTCCAAGACGAAGAACATTCCAATAAAGTATCACTTTCTACAGGAAAAAGTTGCAGAGAATAACATCAGAGTTGAATATGTAGGCAAAAAAGAACAACTGGAAGACATCTTTACAAAACCGCTTCCAAGGGAAGCCTTTGAATATATTCGTTGGAGAATCAGAGTAATTTCTACTAAAAAATGAATGCTATTGAATGCTTATCTTATATGTATTATATTTACATGAGGAAGTACTATAAAGAGGACATTTCAGGTTGGGAGATCAATTTCAGGAAGATTTCAGCAGGGGGAGTAGCCTCAGATGGAAATATACCTTTTCCATTGATGAAAAAGGGGGAGAGATTTATCAGATGCAAAGGTAAATTCTTGGAGAAAGAGCACACATGCATGGTTCTAGGGGGAGTGATGGTCACATGGGGAGCATGAGTAATATGAGTTCAATATTGCATCAGAGTGTTTCCATGAATTCCAAAGGGGGATATTGTTGATTTATTGGGTTGGTTGTCATTGATGTCAACCCTTGAAGAAATTTCAATAGCGAATTCTGGTAGCACAAAGGTTTGGGTAATGAGCCCAAGTTTGTTTGATGGATAATGGTATGAGTTTTGATATATTTGTAGGTAAATATATTCTAGATGGATATTACATGTCATACCATTTCCGCTGGTATGTGGAACGTCACATAACTCCTAACGGTTAGAGATTTTTGGCCATTTGAAGTTGGAGAACCCTCATGAGTCATCTAGAAGCCCCAAAAGGTCAAAGTAGTCAAAGTGTTTGCAAAGAAGAAATTATTTAAATAGTAAAGTGAAGTGATGAATGTACTATAAGTCAAATAGGATGTAAAAGAAATTATTTAAATAATAAAGTTAATGGAGAACTTACTACTTATGGAAAGTGGTTAAGTTAAGTGGACAAGTGGTTATAAGTGGGTTAACCCTAAAATAAGGAAAGTGGGTTAAGATGGTTAGAAGGTAACCCCTTGAGGAAGCTACATAAAAGCATAAATAAGAGGCAAGGGTATCTCATTCAAAACACAATTGAATATCATTGAATATGTATTTTTGTGAAAGGTTATTTGGGAAGTTATTATTGATAGAGAAAAGTGCAGCGGGAAAAGTGCAACAGAAAAAGTGCAGCAGGAAAGTGCGGAAGAAAAAGTGTGGCAGGAAAAGTGTGGCAGAAAAAGTGCAGCAGGAAAACTATGGAATAAAAAGTGCAGAAGAAAAATCGTAGCAGGAAAAGTGTGGCAGAAAAACCGCAGCAGAAAAAGTGTGACGAAAAAATCACGACAGTGGATTGTCGACAACAGAATGCTACAAGAATAAAAAGGGTATGGTTCTCATATGTGTAGTGTTGAATTTATGAATCAAGTTGAGGGTTTTCCTGGTAAATATGTTGGATGCCCTCTTGGGAGTTTATGGGTTGCTTTAGAGTTGATCTGAGGCAGATCTACTGAAGCTTAATATTGGTTCATGTTTGTTGGTTGAGGTATGTTGTTGAAGTTATTGGTACAAATAGAGGTTGTATAATAGCGAGGTTCTAGCACATGGTTTGAGGTACATACTTGTGGTATAGTGTTTTAGGTATATGTGATCAGATCAGATTTAGATGATGAAATTGATGAGGGATTTTGGTTGAGGTACATGTTAGGTACATGGTTGAGATAAGTAGTTGATGAGTTGGAACATACATGACGTGTATAGTTGATGATGTTGGTACATATTGATGAGTCATAGTTGATGTGTAGTTGATGCATGGTTGGTACATATTTTGTGCATGGTTGATGCATTTATTTATGGTACAAGCTTATTACATGTTGTTTGGTACAGGTTGGTGCATGGTTGATGCATTTATTTATGGTACAAGCTTATTA
This sequence comes from Picea mariana, assembly GCA_032191745.1. Taxonomy (NCBI): domain Eukaryota; kingdom Viridiplantae; phylum Streptophyta; class Pinopsida; order Pinales; family Pinaceae; genus Picea; species Picea mariana. Next base: position 26,674 of record JASDQU010948323.1, read on the forward strand.
CATGTTGTTTGGTACAGGTTGGTGCATGGTTGATGCACTTGTTTATGGTACAGGTTGGTGCATGGTTGATGCAATTGTTTATGGTACAACTTGATTATAGGTTGATGCATGGTTGATGCAATTGTTTATGGTACAACTTGATTATAGTTTGATGCATGGTTGATGCATGTTTCAGGTGTTATAACCCTAAATTTCTCTACATATGCATACCTGGGCTTTGGCCCTCTTACTTTCATTTTTTTTCCAAGCCATCACTAAGTTGCTCTTCTAAAAAACCCATTTTTTGAAGATGTGCGCGCCCTGCACAAGTATAAACTACATACATATTCTTTCTTTAACACTACATCCCACGTACATATACATGTTACACCACTTCAACCTATGTATACTTGAAAAAGTTTCAAAAAATAAAAAGTTGCAAGGAATTCATTGAGATTATGGGCTATTGGGTAGTTTCCCAACTAATCCACCGCTTATATCCTGTCACCCAACCGAATAACCATCATTTTGTCATAAAAAAGGATGTGTTGGGTTCTCATTCCACATCTATACATAAGGACAGTGAAACTCTTTTCGTTTCACATCCCCTCCTTGCCCCAAGCATTTGCAGCCCTTTTGTGAGAATTGCCTCAAAATTCCCCAATTTTCCCTTCTTCCTCCATCATAACCCATTTCACTTCCCAAGAAGAAGGTTGAGAGGAGAAGCCATACAGAGGTGCACTTGGAGCTTGGTGAAGAGGATCCCAGACCAAGTTTGTGGAGCAGTAGCCTACTTTAGTTGTAAGTAATCATTATATTATCAATAAAAGAAGTACTTTTCCTGTCCCAAATCATGGTGTATGGAATGTTCTCATTTGGTTTATGTTTTTATTCTAACATATAACCCTAATTTGTATATGAATTTCATTCTTGTAGATTTATGTTTGTCTGTCTTTGAATGCAAGCCGACCTTGGGAGGAGGCATGCAGTCAGCGAAGCTTTCAAGCACAAGGGGATCATCACCAGACGCAGAGTAAAGGTACAGTGACTTGATCCCTCTCATTTTTTTTTCTTGTATGAGTTTTGGGCATGTTTGGGGTAGTTAGAGAAGTAGGAGACTTTTAAACGGTTATTGATATTACTACATTGTAAACCCTGGTGTAGCCATAGGGGGGTTTTTCTCGCTAGTAGAACTGGCGACCATACTGTAGAAGCCTCTAGGGGTTTAGGGTATTTTTCGGGTGTTTGATTGGTTTTTTTACCTTTTTTGAAATGGATACTTGAAACTGAGAGTGGGGGGGTGAATCAGTGTCATAAAACTTTGGACAATTTTCCACTTTTCACAAATTAACTGAACAACAAATAATTATTTCATTTTCTCAATCAATATATATATATATATAAGAATAAATAATTTATTTATTTATTTAAATTGAATAAATACATAATATCAATATTTGAATTTCATCTTCAAATAATTATGAGATACCAAACTCTCTATTACAAGACCTAGCTTGTAGTTCTCAGATCCAACTGAGAAATGAGGAATCCAACCCTCATAACAAGTCCCAGCTTGTTGATCTCAGATCCAACTGAGATGTGAGGAATCCAATACTCACACAAGACCCAACTTATAAACATGCACCGATCTGATAGAATGAACCTTCATTCAATCCATTATATATAAATATATATACTTCAACAAATTCCACTACACATTCTTCTCACCATTTTTTCTTGTTATATAGTCTTCCAACTAGTGTGAAGTTGAATCATTACATCTTTTGATTTTGAACCATTGTACCTTTTCATTTAAATGATAATATTAATCTTTAAATAACATCATTTTTCCTTTTTATTCTTTATTCATAATGCTCATGAATTAACTCTCTTTTAATCATGATTATGTGTCGGTTCTTTTGTCTTCATGAGTTGATCAGAGACATGGATTGACTCATCATATCGTTCTCATGCTTCTGCTGCATTCTCTGTTCACCAACAGATCATATTTGATCTCTTATTGATTCTTTGTATTGTTCTAGTGTTAACTCTCTGTCGAATTAAATATGTATGAGGTGCTTCCATCAAACAATTTTCATATGATCACAGGCATAGAACCACATGCTTATGAATTTAAGTGCTACCTCATTTTACCCTTATTTCTCTATTCCATACAACCACAGGTGGTGACTAGGTGCTAGGCTAAATAAGTTCTTGATCTTTTTTCAAGATCAACGGTCGCGTTTTAATCGCATGATGATATGGACGACTATCGTTACTTCGGGACTTCATCCTTCACGACTTCCATCCTCTGTAATATTTCAAATCTTCCGAAGAATATTTCCTTGTAGTAGATCGGATGGTTGATATTTTATTCGCATGATGAACAGTTCTCATTTATTTCAGAACTTCAGGACTTCAGGTATTTGCTGGTGGTGAAAGTCCCAAATTAAAAAAATCCCGGAGTGACGTAACTTGTTGGCATGGCACTAACTGAGTGGCTTCCACATGTCACTTAGATTCATGACTTATGTTTACCTAAAATGCCAATTGCACTTTGACACTTGTCATCATTTGATTGCACCACATGTCCTTGCTGGTGTGGATCTCCTCATGTGGCATATGTTATTCCCCTATATCTAACGGTTGTCATAACTCCCAAAATGTATCTCAGATTGACAACTGAGAGTGACTTCTGAACTTAGGCCTTTGGTACTTCGGGTAATTCGATTTCTCCACTTCCCAGTTCTTCCGAAGTGAGATTCCCCGAAGTGTAACCTCCTCACAACTTTTAACCCGAAATGAATTTTGTTCGTTGATCATGATCTTATATCGACAACTCGATCTATGTGTGATGTTTCTTTTCCTTGGTTTATATCCAATTACTCTTATTCTTTGCTTATCCTATCCTTCCACTCTAAAGTGATCCAACATCTATTGGGAATTCAGGTATTCAAAATCTCATCCCTTTTTCCTTGCTTATCCTATCCTTCCACTTAAAGTGATCCAACAGTCGAGAATAGTCCAAGAGTAGATCAATGATCATGGATGATTGTGGGGTCCCAACCAACATGACGTTTAAAACTATCGTTGAGCTCCACAATGGAAAACTGCTCGTTGGTAGTGGAACTGATTCCAATCGTAGATCTATTTGGCAGGTGACGATTGACGGTCTAGACTAATTGTAGGATTGGAATTAGCGCATTGTTTAATTCTCCCTTAGTGCTCTGCAATTAATACTTGCCCTTGATCAGTGCTTGCATATCCGACGGTCACAACTTAATTTGATCGTTTGGTGGATCAACCATAGTCGTCAATATTTGAATCTATAAGATCTGACAGCCTAGAATAATTGAGGGATTGGAAATAACACATTGTTTAATTCTCCTTTCTCTCTCTGCAATCTATCCCTGCTGTTGATCTGACGCTTGTGTATAAATGGTCCTAATTTGATCTGATCGTTGACTAGTCCTCCAACAATCCTTCTCTTGTAATCTGACGGTTTATACTGATTACGAGATTGAGAATAACATGATTTTTAATTCTCCTTTTTCTCTCTACAATCCATCCCTGCCGTTGATTTGGCACTTGCATATTCAACAGTCCTAACTTGATCTATTCATGTTTCTGCAATGCGCTTTTCCTTCTGCGATTTGATCTTTTGCATACTGTTTGACATTCTATGCTAACTGCTATACTGTTGACATCAATGTAAATTTCATCTATGATAAATCAACAATGACAATTCATCATAACAACTTATCATCACATCATAATGACATCGACTGTTGACATCAATGACAACATATCAATGACAATATGTCCAACAATCTCCCCCTTTTTCATTGAGGGAAACACACTAACTTCATACACAAACTCCCCTTTTGATGATGATTTTCTCTATGAATTTACTCTCCCCCTTTGACATCAATGGAAAAAGGTTGGTCCCCTTATGATCAACCTCTGTCTATCTGCATTTTGTTGACCAAAATATGAGTTTGGGTAACTCCCGCTACATTCATGCTCTGCCTACCATAATTGAATGAATCCCCCTGTCAATATGCTCTCTCTGCCTCTGACCACTCTCCCACTTTGTTTCTGAAGGGGTATCTCTTCCTGACAAGGTCCCTTCTCCTATTAATTTTAAAAACTCTTGGCATAATCCTTTGATTTTGTAGAACCCAATTTAAACTTCTTTTTGTATTTTCTTTCTTTGGCTAACAAATTATGACTTCATCATAATTTGATATTGTCCTATATTATTCTATATGCACTTCCTTTTCTTGGGCTTGATTTATTTCATATTGAATTTCACATTCTTTATCAAGACCTTCACCCATCATGTTCTTATTATTAATTTCTTCATTTTCAGGTGTAATATCATCTTTCTTGCTTTCTCCTTCATAATTTCTTCTCCATATCTTCTTATGATATATTCTTCTTTTTGGATCTTCTCTTTCTAATTGTGTTTTTTGGAGATTTGTCATTTTCTTTCTTCTTCCAACTTTTATTAGGTTTTGTCATTGACTTGAATGACTTATTCAAATATTGACTTTTTGCATTCTTGCAGATTTGGGATTTGTGCCCAAACCTATCATAGTTGTAACATCTCATTGTATGACAAAAATTTTCTGCATGCCCAACAAAATTACATCTCCAACATTTGATTGAGTTTTTGTATTTTCTTGTATATCCTTCCTCTATTTTCTTGCAGTCCATTGCTTTATGGCCAAATCTATGACAAGAAAAGAAATAGCCATTGAACGTGTTTCCATTCTTTATTTTATTTTGGTTTGAAGGATCTGTAATTTGATTTTCTTCTTCCTTTTTACTTCTATAACCGTCTTCCTTAACAAAGTTCATGACTTGTAATTTCTTTGTACTTGCACCTTTTCCTTTTAAGAAGGATGATCCTTTCTCATGTTTGTAAATGGTGCTCCATTTGTTATTGTCTTCTTTCTTATTGTATCCAAGACCAGTTTTTTCATCAGTTGATCTTGGCTCTTCCAAATATTATCTATGATAGCTGAGCTATTACGGAAATTGTCTTATTTGTCTCTTCATTCATGTTTTTGAGATTGACTATTTCTAACTTGAATATTTGACATAATTCTTCCTTTTTAGTCAACTAAATCTTCGGGGATTCTTCCACTTCTTTAGCATGTTCAAGATGGGTCTTTAGATTGATGACTATTTCTTCTGTCTCATCCAAGACTTCTTTGCATTTAACAATTTTGTCATATGTCTTCAATTCTTCCATATATTTTGTTAGATCAAAAACTTTGGTTTTCAATATTTTGATTTCTTCCTCATATTCTAACTAAATCCTTTTGAGGTTGGTGGCTTCTAATTCAAACATTTGGCATGATTCTTCCTTTTTAGTTATTTGGATCTTCTGGGCTTCTTCCTTTTTCTTAGCTTCTTCAACTTGAGTCATTAGATCTGCATTAGTACTTTCATTTATCTTTTTGAAATTGATGATTTCCAATTCCAACATGTGGTAATAATTTTCTTTCCTTGTTAACTAGATCTTTAGGTCTTCTTCACTTTCTTTAATTTCCTCAAGTTAAGAGATTGTTAACTAATTCTTCTGATTTTGTTAGTGATTCTTTTCTTTTACTTTCATGTGTCTTTAATTCTTCCATCTCTTCTGTTAGATTAGTAACTTAGGTTTTCAATCTTTTGATCTCCTTTTCTTTGTCTTCTAGCTGAACTCTCTGTTCAATTTCTTTATGGTTATATTGATCTGACTATTGAAGTAGCAACATATCCTTTTGTAGAAGTTTCTTCAACTCTTCTAGAGTGCAGTGCACATAGTTGTGTACTCAATATTGTCAATATCCTCCACAGGAACTTTAATGTAATATGCCAGATCTAAAAAGTATGCAGAACATAAATAAAATGCTAGAAATGGAAGATGAACAACAATATAACTAGAATAACACCACAATAATACTGAAATGATAACAGAATAACACCATAATGGGCACTTAGATTACTAAGAGTAATGTTCACTTGCCTCTTTGAGGGGGCAACCTCCAGCCGAGTAGATCTCTATTACAATAATATCCAAGATAGGGTTCTCATACCCTCGACTCCTATTTATACTAAATATATCTATCAAGAGAATCATCTAGAGGGAGATCCTTCTAGAAGTGAAAGCTTCTATTAGGTCTTCTTACATTCGACTTATTCTACTTTATTGCAAGGCCTTATTAATATTGACCTTTATTATATCAAAATACATTGTTATACCTATGTGTGGGGTTAGGTCCCTAACATGTCCTCCCCCTTAAAAATAGCCTTGTCC
>JASDQU010948325.1:0-32770 GCA_032191745.1 Picea mariana
TCTCTGTAATCTTTTTCTTTGCATTAATAAACTGCTCCAAGTGGCCGCGTTGGCTGGGGCCGTGGATGTTTCCCCGTAGGGGTTTTACCACGTGAAAACATCGGTGTGTTGATCTTTGATCTGGTTATGAGAGTGGTTACTGAAGGTGTTCGTCCTCTGTTGGAATACCTGTGTTTTCGAACAGAATTCTATACAACAATCAAAGTACTCAACCAACTTATAATTAGATTAAAAGAATAATTTGAGTATCTAGATCATTTTTCTCTCCTCTGGCAAATCTAAATTTGCTCATGTCACAACATTTTTGGTCAACACTTGTGTGAAAGAGAACAAACTGTGATATCAATATGAAATTTTTAGTATAATTTTTTTTAACTCAATGATTGTTTTTCTACTCATCAATGTGAATCCTCACACATTAATATTAATAATAATAATAAAAAAATTGACACAAAATGAGAACTAGTGTTATCCATTTTTAATGTTCAAGAACGATTAAGTATTTCAAGCTAAAAAAAAGTGTTGCATGTTATTGTGGCTATAAAGTGTGATTAAATTCAAATAATTCTCCTTAGCTATTCTAGATCTAGACACAACTATGATATAATTCCTTATAACTTGTACTTTAAGTTGGAATAATTCAATGAGATCTTAGAGAAGGATGTTTGAGAATACATTAAGGAGGTTGTGGTAAATGATATAAATGCATTGAAGCTATTGATGATTCACATTAGCAAGCTAAAGGAGTTTATGCTACAATTCAAGAACATGCAACATATGGGCGAGACCAAGACATAAATGGGCCCAAGGATTTCTCCAAGTAAAGATTGATAGAAGACTCCTTGCTACTCAAGGGGAGTTATTTGCCTAAGTTAGACAATAAGTAATTTGAGGGTCATGATGTTTATACTTGGTTAAGACAACAAGAATAGTATTTTATTCTTCATCAAGCATCCTAGGTCAACAACGTTTACCTTGTGGTTTTCTATCTCAATATAGAACCCTTTCAGTGGTATTTGTGGACAAAGAAGAAAAATCCCTTAAGGGAAACTTACACTTGGAATTATTTATTTGTGTCAAACATCACCACACAATATCATACTATATGGGAGTGAGACTACTTTGGTTAATTAACCAAGATTAAAAAATTCGTCTTGGTGATGGACTACATGCTCCAACATCAAAATCTAGTTACTAGAGTTGAAGATTTGAGGAATGAAAATTTATTCAAGCTCTAAATTGGGACATTAAAGGAGGATATTCAACATGAAGCAAGGATATTACCCCACATAGATATATATTTATCCATTAAGTTATATCACTACATAAAATACCATACTAAGGTGTCCCACAAATAATTTACATATACAATAGATAAATAATTACTTATGTAATCACATATCAGGGAGCCCCAACTAAAAAAAAAAACCCACTTGTAGGGTCACACCTATGGAACTAGAGGAAATGTGATACAATATCCTTTGCATTTGATGCAAAAACAAGTGGTCCAAGGGACACAAATGTTCTAAGAAGCAGTTGTTCATCTTAGAGGTCAATGGTGAGAAGGAGGAGGAATATGCAAACAAGAAGTCACCCAAGTTTTAGAATTCAATGACGAAGTTGCTATAGTGCCTTCACATTCCTTAGTGGGAATAACCACCCTTTAGATTGTTAAGATTGAAGGGTTTCATAAAAAGACAAGGGATATGTCCGCATCAATTCAAGGAATACCCAATGTTTTTGACAAGAGTTGGTAACATAACTCAACTCTTTTACTTACCCTATCTAAAAATTCCAATGGATGGTTGCAAATAAGGGACTAATATATTTCAAGGAAAGTGACTCAAAACGTTGGGAACCATTATTATTAACTTTGAGGGATTTTTTTATGAAGTTCAAAGTGAATGGACGGGATATTAGTTCAAGGGGTTTACATGTCCTACTCAAATCATCATCTTCCATAGAACAAAAAAGTTTCTTGAGAAGGGAATAATTGGGGTCTAATCACTCATGCATTCCACTTTGAGGAACACGATGATTTAGGGGCACCATAATGGAACTTTAGTGATCTATTATAGATCTCCATAATTGGGTTTTCAAGTACATTACACACGGATTCCATCTTGTGATCATGATCATCATGTTATTCGGTTTATTCTAGGAAATACCCTTCCTGGTGCTCAACCATACAAATATCCACATTGGTAGAAGGGTGAGATTAAATATCTTGTCTAATATGTGTCAAAGGTTGGAGACATTGAAGAAATTAGAAGCTCATTATCAACCCTAGTGATTTTGTTAAAGACAAAACATTACTCTTGATGACTATGTATAGATTATAGAGAACTTGATAAATAAACATCAAGGATATTTTCTCCATTCTAGTGATTCATGAGCTAATAGATGAGTTAATAGATCTAAGTTACTTACCAAGTTCGATGTTGGGTTAGGATATCCTTTGATTAGGATAGATAAGAGGAAAATGCCAAGGAAACTTTCCAAACCCATCAAGTCTATTTTGAGTTCCTGGACATGTCCTTTGGGTTGATAAATTCCCCTTACACATTCCAAACCCTCACAGATAAAACTTTTATGCCCCTCTCTATAAATTTATGTTGGTCTTATTTAACCATATCTTATTTTATAATGGAATTTTGTATGACAATCTCGGTGAAGTAGACAAGGTCTTTTATATCCTATAAGATAACCATTGAATGAAAAAAGGTCCAAAGTATGCATTTCTCAAGGAAGAGGTTGGGTGCCTTCGTCATATCATAACCTAATGAGTAAAGGTATAATTTTAGAAGATCATATCCATCATCGAATGGACCATTCCATTTTGGAATGACAAGATTTACATGTTTTTGACACCTCTAGATCTTTCAGAGACAATCAATCGACAATTGACAACCAACTAGGAGAGTCATCTGAGAGGTTGAATCAGAAGTCAATTAAATGGTCAACTAGGAGACCAACTAGATGGTTGAATAAGCTTTGACTGGTTGATCCAGTAGAATAAAATAGTTGACTAGTGTGTAGAATAAGGCATAAATTTAGGAGTTTGTTATGCACCCTCACCAATCTATGTGGACCTCATCTTCCCCACTTTAAAGGAGTTGGTTATATTTTGGTGCTATATAATATGGCCTTATGGGTTGATCTATGAAATGATTATGAATGTGTTGTGAATGGAAAAATTTTAGTTTCTTACATTTCTGTTTATGTTGACCTATGCTCAATTGTGATCTATAGAATTGGAGTAAAACCTACACAAAGAATGTTATGATCCAACACCTTTAAAAATGATAAAAAAAAGTCAATTAATATAGTCCACTTCGAGGATGAAACCTCCTTTTACAATATATCCAATTCAGAATACCATATGACATGAGATGTGATGATCATAAGACTAAGTCTTTTTGGTATATATATAGGGGAGAAAGATTTCAATTATAATGAAAGGGCACAATGAAGGTTTCTAGACAACATACGATTATAGCACTATAAATGAAATAATTCAATATCTAGGGTTTAATAAGGGGTTTTACACATAACATAGGACTTTGTCTAGGTCTTAAAATGCCCCTCCCATTCAAACAAGTGTTTTTCTCAAAACTTGACTAACTACAGGTGTTTCTGCATGAAGAAATCATCTTCCCATGTTGCCTCTTCCATTTGATAAGGTACTCCATAATTGCTCGATTTCTCGGCTATTTAATCCTTGTTTCAAGGATTGTTTCTAGTTCTAGCATGATTTTCCCTTCTTCATTAATATCTGGTAAAATAGTTTTGACTGGGATCTTGTTGTAGATTACCTTTTTTAAGAAAGAAACATGGAAAACTATATGTACACTTGAAGATGGAGGCAACTCCAATTTGTAAGCCATACTTCCAAGCCTTTGAAAAACCTTATAGGGGCCATAATATTTGGGTGCTAATTTATTGCCCTTCTTTTTTTTCTTGAGGGACAACTATTTATATGGTTGTAGCCTTAGAAATACCGAATCCCCCACTTCAAAATCCCTTTCACTGTGATGTTGATCTGCTTGTTGATTCATCCTATTTTGTGCCATAACCAAGTTGTCCTTCAATATCTTGAGAACCTCTTGTCGGTTCCCTGTGTGGTCCTCCACTTATTGAACCTTTGTATTCCCTTTCAAGGGTGATGTAATGGATGGAGGATGATATCCATAAAGTTCCAGAAATGGAGACATTTTTGATGAATTATGTGTTGCACCACCATTTTGCCAAGGGAAACCACTTGACCCATTGTCTATGTTTATTGAATGCAAAGCAACGAAGATATCCTTCTAGACATTTATTCACAATCTCATTTTTTCCATCGGATTGAGGGTGGTAAGATGATCTATGAGCCAATTGAGTACCCAAACAAGAAAATAATTCAGTTCAAAAATTTCTAATGAAAATTGGATCTCTATCAATTACAATAATCTTGGGGACTCCATGTATCTTTTGAAATGTTTCCATGAATATTGTGGATAATGTACTTGTTTTAAAAGGATGATAAAGAGAGAAAAAATGGGCATACTTTGTCAGTCAATCCACTACTACCATGATGACAGTCTATCCTTTGGATTTGGGTAAACTGTAATAAAATCCATTGAAACTTCTTCCCAACTTTGACTTGGTATAGCTAATGGTTATAGGAGACTTGGTGTCTTTATTATCGCTCCCTTATTCTATTGGTAGGCCAAACATTCATACAAAAACATTTGAACATTCATTTTAATACCTTCCCAGAAAAAATCCTTTTTAATCCTGTGGTATGTTTTCAAGAATCCTGAATGTCCTCCTATAGGAGAAGTGTGCAATTCCAGAAGGACCTTCTGTTGAGTTCGGAATTCTTACATAAATATAGGCGATCATGTTACCATGTTAAATCCTTATTCCATACAAATGTATCTAATGAACTGGGGTCCTCATGTAGTTGTTGAATGATCTTTCATCCATTCTATCCTTGCTTCTTCCACCGAATTAGATTGCAAAACAGAAATAGCACATAGCGAACCTTCTGTTTCGTCTTCTTTCCTTGAAAGGACATCTACCACAACATTATGTTTTCCTTTTTAGTAGATAATTTCAAATTCATAACCTAGCATATTTGTAACCCATTTTTGTTGCTCTTTTGAAGATAATCATTGCGCCAAGTAGTAATTCAAACTATCATGTTCTATTTTTACTTTAAAGTGTCTTCCTATTAGGTAAGGGAGCCATTTTTGAAATGCATGTAGTATGGCCACCATATCTTTTTCATAAATGGGTTTGACTAAGTTTTTTCCTTTAAGTTGGCTACTTTCAAAGGCAAGGGGCCTCCCTTCTTGCATTAAAACTACACCAATTCCATAGCCTGAGGCATCACACTCAACAATACATGTTTTTGTAAAGTTAGGTGTGATCAGGATGAGAGTTGTACACATAACATCTTTAAGTTTTTCAAAATCTTTGGTTGCTTCTTTCGTCCAAGAAAATGCTTCCTTCTTTAATAACGATGTTAGAGGTGTTTTATTTGACCATAGTTCTCGAAAAAAATTGCGCTAATAGCTTGTCAATCCTAAGAATCCTCTAAGTTTCTTCAAGGTTTTGGGACAAGGACAATTTTAGGGGATAAATTTCTCCCATGGGCTAATTTTCTTTACTTTTTCCAAAAAAAGATTCACCAATTTTTATTTTTTCTAAAAATAATTCGCCCAAATTCTATAGAATAAAATGATTTTACCTTAAAAGTAGCACAAATTTTGTAGAAAATATATAAAATCCTTAGAAATTTGAATATTTTTACAAAAATGTTGCCAAACATTTTATAGTTAACACATTAAGGAATAGTAAGATTTGCCAAGGTTTCTACATTTTGAGATAAATTTCCATCCTTAAAATTATCCCTGTTTTGGGAATTGACCATTCCCTCATATATTTAATTTTGTTAGGGTCCACTTTTACAACTTTATGAGTTACAATATGGCCCAAATATTCCACTTCTTGAACCCAAGAGGCACACTTGGAAGGATTTGATTAAAGTTGTTTCTCTTCCAATGGTTGTAATACTCTATCAACATGTTGTACATGCTCTTCCCAAGATTTGTTGTATATTAGTATGTCATGAAAAAGTACTAACACAAATTTTCTAAGGAAGGGATTGAAAATAGAATTCATCAAGCTTTGAAATGTTGAAGGTGCATCAGTAAGTCCAAATGGTATAAACAAAAAATCATACTGGCTTTCATGTGTTCTAAAAGTTGTTTTAGGAATGTCCTCCTGCCTCATTCTGATTTGATGATATCTCGAACCAAGATCAAACTTTGTAAATAATTTTTCTCCATGCAATTCATCTAATAATTCATCAATGACAGGGATAAAAAACTTATATTTGATGGTCATTTTGTTGAGTTGTCTATAATATGGATACATACTCCATGAACCATCATTTTTTGTAACCATCACCACTGGTGAAGAGAAATAACTTTGGATAGGTTGATTGATGTCAGCATGTAACATTTCCTGGATCATGCATTCATATCACTCTTTTGTGCATATGGATACCTATAAGGTCTAATTTTAGGTGGTACACTTCCTGGTTGAAAATGAATTGTATGGTCATGATCTCTAGTAGGTGGAAGAACCTTAGGCATTTCACCAAATACCTTGGAATCATTGTTAATCTATTTGGAAATCTAATGGAGTAGAGGATATAGATGTTTGAACATCAAGTGAGCACAATTGTGCAATTACACCCCGGTGTCCCTTTTTGAGTAATTTTGTCATGCTATTAGAGATTATCACTTTAGAGGGTTTCCCTTGGATACCTCTAAGCTCAATTTCCATGCCATTTGAGGAAAATCTCATGAAAATATCTTGAAAATTAAGGGCTATTGTTCCCAATGATTATAACCATTGGACCCCTAATACAACATTAGAACTAGCCATTTGGATGGAAATCATGGGGATATACAAAATATACTCTACCATGTTGGGCTTAATACTATGGCATTTCCTGAACAATTTATGGTACCTCCATCTATAATCATTACTTCAAACTTTGGTGCACGATATACACATCAATTGAGATCTTTTGCTAACTTTTAATTGATGAAATTATGGGTACTACCAGAATCAATCAATATTGTTACCTTTTTCTTTTTGATGTATCCTTGTATCTGGAGTGTTTATGGAGTATTGATGCTGGCCAATGCATGAAAATATATTGTTGGAGTAGTCTCTTCTAGATTTGGATCTCGTGGCGATTCCGATTCTTGATCTTCTTCCTCTTCATAGTCTATGTAGAACAATTTCTTCTCATTGCATTTCTTCCCATTACTGTACTTGTTGTCACAATTGAAACATAGTCCTTTTACTATTCTTTCATCCATTTGTTGAGGTGTCAACCTTGTCGATTGAGGTACGCTTGTCTTATGAACCCCAAAACAATATCTACTTCATGTGTGTTCTCCAATGGAAAACTTGTGTGTAGCCTTATTCTTGGCTTCAATATGATGAGAAAATTTCATAGCTTTCATAATATTTTCATGATGTCTTAAGAAAATCTCATGTTTAATGTTTTCTTTTAAATCACCCATGTAAGATTCCAAAAATTGTTCATCAGTTATGTCATCCACCCTTGCGGCCAATACCTAAAATTTTGAATTATAATCTTCAATATCACCTAAGTACTTGATTCTTGTCAATTTACTAAAGTAGTCATGTTCCCAAACTTTCCCATATTGTGCTTCTAAGTCTCTTGTAAATAAACCCCAAGTACAATGATAAAAATGGGTCTTCCTTTTAACTACCCATTGATACCATTGATATGGTTTTATCTCAAAGTTAAAAGTTTCTATGTGAATCCTTTTCTTATCATCCATAATATTATGCAGTTCGAAATATTGCTCTATTTGGTTCACCTAGGTAAATACCTATGTTCCATCAAACTTATTTAATTCAATCTTGGGAAAGTTGAATTTAGGACCCCCATCATAATTAAATCCACTATTGGAGTTAAATCCACTTGAAAATTAGTTATTATCAAGAAGTTGTTTAATGCAGCCCCCCTCCCTCCTGGGGGTTCTGCGACCTCCCGGTCAAGGATCTTCAATCACTGAACTAGATTAGCTCTTCGAGTCCCCTGCTTGAATCCAAAATGACTTTACACAGGCCCCCTATCTCCTTAGGCACATGTCCTGTGATACCCGCGACCTCTTCCTGTGCACTTATGAAATATCGAATTCAGGCGCTAGCTCCTTTTTCATTAGCCCCTCCCTACATATGGCCTTGGGCTATGACCTCACGCAAATATGTGATTGCGGGTGCAACCAAGGGTGGTTTGAGATCAACCCGCCTTTCTCCCTGCAATTCACTATGAAGCGCCACATATCATTTTGGCGATACCGTGGTTTCAATTGCGGCCCGCTCTAAGAATTTTAAAGCCTGAGCATGTTCTTCCCCCAAAATCAAGTGTGACCATTGATTTTTTGATGTCGGATGATGCCTCATGATGGCTAAAATATGTCCTCCTTTCCTTCCTTCTCTCTTTCTTTCACACGCATTCCCAGATCTCCACGATCTATCGACATGTACCCCCCTTTCAAATCAATGACTATGGTTGATTTCTCCCTTCGGGCTTCTGGAGTTTCAAATCTCAACTCTTTGGATCTTCCGCATGAAAATATTCCAAAGTGGAAGATCTGTTGACACCTATCCCTTTCAATCAACGGTCATGATTGATTTCACCTTTCGGGCTTCAAGATTTTCAACTCTCAACTCTTTTGAATTTTCTGGATTCCTCCCCAAATCAATGGCTCTGCCTCCACTTCGGGACTTTGGATATTTCAACCAGATCAATGGTTCTTCAACCCCCTTCTCGATCAACGATCGAGATCTACTTCGGGGTTTCAGGACTTCCATCCTTCACTTTCCTTTGGAATATTCCATAATCAGAGTTCACGATTTGACGCCATGCGTCCGCCTTTAAATCTATGGCTCTCGTCCGCTTCGAGACTTCGACTCTTCGACCCTTCAGTTCTTCAGCTCTTCAGCTCTTTGGCCCTTCGGCTCTTCGGCTTCAGGAGTTTCAACTTCTAATCCTTTCAAATTCTCCGAATCGTGAATCCACGAGTTCGTTAATTTGTTGCCATGCCCCCTCCTTCCAACCAACAACTAGGATCTCTTCGCAGCTTCTGACTTCGTAAAGTCAATGCTCCCTTGCATTCTTCCTCTTTTTTCGGAGTGTATGGATTTCTTCCACTTGCTCTTCTGGATCTAACGGTCGAGAATCACTTCGCACTTCGCTCTTTGCGAAGTTTGAGTTATTCTCCTTGATTCTAGTCATGCCCTCCTAACAGTCTATGAGATCCTTTGTTGATCCCAGCTCATTGCCTACCTGGCAATATGAATTTTCATCTCTGCCCTCTTAGAAGTTCATGGGATCACTTGATATCATCTGATGGCCAACCTGGAAATATGAACTTTCAACACTGCCCCTTTGGCAGTATATGAGGTCTTCCATGGACCTCTCTCCATTTCCCACCTAGAAAATTTAAAGTCCATCTTTGCCCACCTGTAAGTTTATGAGATCCTCCGACGATCTCTCTTCCTCATCACTGCGTGTTCTTCCAACTTTTGGTTTACAAATGTAAACCACTTCCTCTCTGTCTCTGAGGCTTTCAACATGCCTCAACCACTTCCTCAACTCTTGTTGCTACTTTATGACCAACAACTTTTGAACATGCCATTTTGCCTTCCTGTTCAAGGGCCATTCGTACCTCCAGTGTACCTTTGCTTCCTGTTGCATATTCAATGCTAGCCTCTCCATTTTTTCTCTTATCTCTATGAGCTCCAGATCCATCTTTGGCTTGCTTTTCTATTGGTGGCCTTTTCCTGATGATGTTCATGGCCTTCAGTAGCCATTTTCACCCTCTTGGCAAGTCTGTGGATTACTCTGCAACTAAGAGCATCTCCAGCTTCTCCTACAGCTTGCCTGACTGTCAAATGTCTATTCCCTACGTGCAAATAGATCTCCACGCACAAAGAATTTCACTATGTCTCCTTCTCTTCCTTTTCCTACAATCTGCAGATAAAATTAAACCTATGATACTACTTGACGTAGCCAGGCTATTTCCTTTAACCATCTCTCCTTTGTCTGCTGTCCGCAAACAAAATAACGGATTTCTCCTCTGTCTCCTTTGTCTGCTATCTGCAAACAAAAAAATTGGCTCTGATATCACCTGATGCAACCCCCCTCCCCTCCTGGGGGTTCTGATACCTCCCGGTTAAGGATATTAGATCACTGAGTTGGATTAGTTCTTCAGGTCCCCTGCTTGAATCCAAAATGACTTTACACATGCCCCCTATCTCCTTAGGCATAGGTCCTGTGATACCCACGACCTCTTCCTGCGCACTTCGGAAATATCGAATTCAAGCGCTAGATCCTTTTTCATTAGCCCCTCCTTGCATATGGACCTTGGCTATGACCTCATGTAAATATGTGATTGTGGGCGTGACCAAGGTTGGTTTGATATCAACCCGCCTTTCTCCCCACAATTCACTACAAAGCGCCACGTATCCTTTTGGTGATACCGTGGTATCAATTGCGGCCCGCTCTAAGAATTTTAAAGCCTGAGCATGTTCTTCCCTCACAATAAAGTGTGATCGTTGATATTCTGATGTCGGATGATTCCTCCCGATCAACAGCTACAGTCTTTCCTCCTTTCCTTCCTTCTCTCTTTCTTTCACGTGCGTTCCCAGATCTTCACAATCTGTCGACACGTACCCCATTTCAAATCAACGGTTGTGGTTGATTTCTCACTTCGGGCTTTGGGAGTTTCCACTCTCAACTCTTTGGCTCTTCTGCATGACAATATTCCGAAGTGGAAGATATACTGACGCCTGTCCCTTTCAATCAACGGTCGTGATTGATTTCGCCTTTCGAGCTTCAAGATTTTCAACTCTCAACTCTTTTGAATTTTCCTTATCTGGATTTTATGAGAAGAACGAAATGACTACATGTTATTAACAGGTGCTTAACACAAAATAACATAGATACAGTAAAACTGGTTTTCTATTCAGTAAGGAAATAAGTTGAAACTGTAAAATGAAGCGGAAAACAAGCTTGTTGGAATGGTGGCGGCTTATCTTGGAGAAGAGATGTGACGGTTGCGCTCATTCGCAAGAAGATGGTTACAATGAGGCTCTAAAGGACTTTTTACAATAAGAAGGAATGTCAAAAACCCTAGACATCAAAAAACCTAACCCTAGGAAATGAAGCACCAAAAGTCATGTGGGCCTCGTTTGGGTAAGTTAGTACATCAACTTCCCGGGGTCGTAACGTTTTCATACGATCT
This sequence comes from Picea mariana, assembly GCA_032191745.1. NCBI lineage: Eukaryota > Viridiplantae > Streptophyta > Pinopsida > Pinales > Pinaceae > Picea > Picea mariana. Next base: position 11,352 of record JASDQU010948325.1, read on the forward strand.
CTGTTTGACGCGCTCAATACCTCGTTAGAAAGATTTATCCGAGGAATAAAATTTTTGTGTGAGAAACATGAAGGAACACCCATGTTGCTTCATGTTTTTCCAAAAAACGTCGTTTAGGGCCTCAAAACGGCTACCGAAGTTCAAGACCCCAAAAACTGCTAAAAATAGTAAATTATTAAAATTGCCAGAAAACTGTTTTGAGCCAGTTGGAAAAGATGGGTGGCCATTGATATCCACCTGGATCAATCCTCCCTCCTTAGGAAGCAATGGTCTCCATTGCGTTGAATTCCCCCATCAGATGAGGAAATTTCTGTTGAATTTGGCCTCGGGTGAGCCACTTGCCTTGGTGCAGGAGCTGCCCTGCTTTGACGACTCGATAAAGCTAGATCCTTTGTTGTCGAGTGCCCTTGATTTGTGTGTCCACAATATGATCACTGGATGCCTGTTGTATGCAGTCGGGGTTGAGCTCTGATGGTGTTAGTTGTTCTGCTACTTCTGAGGTGTCCAATAATGATGGGAAATAAGGGCGAAGGAGATCCACGTTGAACACTAGGTGTAGGCCAAGGAAAGGAGGAATGTTGAGCTCAAAATCATTATCCCCCATGGCCTTAGTGATGGTGTATGACCCATAACAGAGTGGGTGAATATTCTGATGGGGTCTTGTAAGGCGTTCTTTCTGCAAGTGCAACGAAACTTTGTCGCCCACCTGAAACTTATGTGGCACCCGATGTTGATCATGGCACTGCTTGTACTTGTCATTGGACTTTTGTAGGATATCCTGAACCTATTGGCGGATGTGCTAGATTCACTCAATGAACTGGGTGGCTTTGTCAGCTTCAGTTGGAGCAAGAGATGAGTCGGTTGAGGTGACCGCAAGGGGAAGTGCAACATCTATGGGACTCAATGGTTGGAATCCCAACCCTACCTGAAAGGGGCTGTGGTCGGTTGAGCTATGTAGGGCTCGATTGTAGCTATGATGGACATAAGGAAGGCTCTCATACCATGTGCGAGGGTGCTTGTAATTATACATGCGAAGGATATGCACAATCATTCGATTTACGACCTCGGTTTGGCCAACTGACTGGGGGTGGAAGGACATGGATTTGGTGAGCTTGGTGTCCAGCAGTGACTAGAGGCTCGACCAGAATGTGCTGAGAAATCGACTGTCCCGATATGAGAAAATGGTTTGTGGGATTCCAAAATGTACCCAGACTCGTTCAAAGAATATCTTGGTAGTGGCCTCTACCCGTGATGCTCTTCTTGCAGGCAACCATAATAGCCATCTTAGAAAAGTGATCAACAACCACAAAAACACATTCATTTCCCCGCTTGGTGGATGGGAGGCCTGACATGTAGTCCATTGAGATGGATTCCCATGGCCTGTCGAGAGTAGGAAGAGGGGTGTAAAGGCCCTGTTTCTTAGTGGTTGGTTTGGCAATAGCGTAGGAAATGCATGACTTGATATACTTGTTGACCTCCTGTCGAAGTTTCAGCTAGTAGAAATGTTTCTGTAGCATCGCCATTGCCTTTTCGACACTGAAGTGTCCTGCCACCCGATTGTAGTGGGATTTCTAGATCATCTTCGCTCGCTCGCTTGATGGAACAAAGATATGGCCTAGACGACACGACAACCCATCCTGAAGATGGAAATTATCGACAACTGTGTTTTCAACCAACATTTTGTAGGTGGTGGCGAAGTTCGGGTCTATCTCATAGAGTTGGGGCCATCCAAAGGTCTCATGGCCACAAGAGTCTAGCACCGTGGTGAGTGCCACGACTAGCGGTCTGCTGAGGAAATCAACGAAGCGATTGGTGATTCCTGCTTTATACTAGATGTTGAGGTGGAATTGCTGCAAGTATGTGGACCACTTTTGATGGCGGTCATTCTGCAATTTTCCTTGTGTCTGCATGAAATGTAGTGGCTTATGATCAGTGTGGATGATTGTATCCTTCCTAAGAATGTAATGTCTCCACTAGTGACAGGTTTACACAATGGAGTACATTTCTTTGTCATAAGTAGGGTACTTACAAACAACATATGATAGTGTCTCACTATAATAGGCCACGGGGTGTCCATGCTGAGTGAGAACGACGCCCACAACATAGTCTAAAGCATCTATATCAATCTCAAAGGGATGTTGCAGGTCTGGTAGTGAAAGTACTGGGGCTGAGCACAAGCGCTGCATCAAATCATTGAACGCTTGTTGTTGGGATCGACCCCATGCAAATTTATCCTTACCACCACCCCTGGTTATTTGGCTGAGGGCCCATGTAATATGGGAGAATCTGAACATGAACTTGTGGTAGAAATTGGCAAGGCCCAAGAAGCTCTGAAGCTCAGTGAGTGTGGTTGGGGCTGGCCAATCATGGATGACTTGGATCTTGGCTAGACCCACATGTATGCCATGCTGATCAACGATGTAGCCCAGGTAATGGACCCTGTCCATGTCGAAGGAGCATTTTTCCAAGTTCGCGTATAGCTTGTGCTGCCACAGGGTGTGCATAACCTGCTAAATATGCTGCAAGTGTTCGGCCCAAGTCTTGGTGTAAATGAGAATGTAATATAGATACACCACTACAAAATTATTGGTGAATGGTCACAGGATATCGTCCATCATCCTCATGAAAGTGGTTGGAGCATTTTTCAAACCAAAGGGCATGAACAACCATTCAAAAAGGCCTTCCTTTGACTTGAAGGTGGTCTTCCATACATCTGTCTGTTCTATCGGGACCTGGTGGTAGCTAGACTTCAGATCAATCTTACTGAAGTATTTGTCCCCCATGGTTGATCAAGGAGGTCATCGATTCAGGGAATCGGTTACCAATTTCTGACTGTGATTTTATTAAGAGCCCGATAATCAATGCAGAGTTACCAGGTTCCATCTTTCTTCTGTGCCGACACGATTGGGCTCCCGCAAGGTGATGAGCTGGGATGGATGTGCCCCTTGTGGAGCAGTTCTTGGATCTATTGCTTGATCTCCTCATTCTCTAACATAGAGCGACGATAGACTGACCCATTTGGCAGCGGTGCGCCAGGGGTCAAATCGATGGGGTGCTTGACCTGGTAGTGCAGAGGTACCCCGGTAGGTGAGGAGAAGATATCTGAGTATTCTTCCACGACCTTATCTACTTGCTTTTGCTATGTGAAGAGGTCGGTCGCAGAGACCCTGGATGTGGCTGTGATTTTTTGCTCATTCTGAGAGAGAATCGTGAAGAAGACCAACTTCCCCATCTAAGAGATGACCTTCCTACATTGCTTAGCAGAGATCAAGGAAATAACACTAGCTGGGGCTACCTCAGGTATCTTGTACAATTTCTTGTTCAAAGTAATAATAACACTACGAGGCCTAGAATCATATACATCATGACGTTTCCATAAATAATGTTGGCCCAAAAGAACATCCCAAACTTTGAGAGGAGCAACATCACACAATACCTCGTCTTTGAAGGGCTTCATGTCATACAACAATCGACACTATTGGCTGACGTGGAGATCACTTCCTTGGCAGAGCCATCCAATGGTGTAGGGTTGTGGGTGCGGCGTTGTCGGTAGGGCCAACCGCTTGATGACCTCTACTGAGATGAGGTTCTTATAGATACCACTATCAACGATGAAGTGCAACGGGGTGCCTTTTACCCACATTTGTGAATGGAAGAGGCGCTCTCCTTCTTCTTGCTCATCTGGTTCACTAGGCTGGAGCTTGGTGGTAGCAATGGTGGCACTAGGTTCCACGTCAATGATCCATCTTCCCCTTTCTAGTTCTAACTCAGATTCAGAACCCACATCTAATTCAGAGGCTTTCACTTCGCCCACCAATGATTGCTTTGAGTGGCAGTCAACAGTTTTATGCCAAGGGCTCTTATGGAAGTCACACCACTTCCCGGTATCCTTCTTTGTCTTTTCGATGTCCTTCTTTTTTTGTGGCTTGGACTGGTTGTCCTGATATTGTCTATATTTCTTCTGTCCTTTGTTCTGTGGGTTAGGGCTTCCCTTTCCTGGATTTTGCTATGAGGGGTTCCTAGGCCCAAATTGCCGCGTCTTTTGTTTGAGCTTCTGCTCGATTTTGACAACATATTGATAGGCCGCGCCCAAGGATGAGATGTCCAGAAATTCCATTTCGGTTTGGATGTATCTATGCATAGCACCATGATACTTGAGCACCAGATGTCACTCTGAATCTTTGATACCCAACTTGGTGCACAAGGTATGGAAGATATTTGTGAAATTTGGCACTGCTTGGTCTCTTTCTTGCCGCAGTGTGGTCCATTTGGTATACAAGTCATCATAACTTCTGACAGGGTAGTATTGTTCCTTAATAACATCCCTAAAGGATTCCCAGGTGGCCATGACTGTAAATAATGAGGGTTCCTCTATTTCCTTTTGCTCACAAAATTTTTCCCACCAATCTTTGACATGGGGAATGACTTTGAGGAGTGCAAAAGTAATATTTGCTCTATTTGAAAAGTTATGGATAGAAAAATACCCTTCTAGTAGATTCAACCACTTGTCTACAACATTTGCGTCTATCTGAACTTCAAATATAGGAATATCGAAGTTTATTTGTAGCTTGAAGGAGGCAATGCCTCTGCTCGAAGAAGATGCATCGCATGTTGGTAGCCGCCAAAGGATTTGCGCGAAACTATCCATCATCTCATTCCTCTGTTGTGTGAGGGCTTCCTCAAGCAACATTTTGAAAGGATCTCCTATCCCATCATCTTTCTTTTCTCCTGCCATGAGAGGTTGCTTGGGCATGAGAGAACTTTTTTCCTCAAGAGAAACAAGCTCGAGACCCAACTCTTTGTACTCCGACCTCATTGGGGACATGCATTAAGATGACAAGGAGCATATCGCTCTGATACCACTGATCTAGATTTTATGAGTAGAACGAAATAAGTATAGGTTATTAACAGGTTCTTAACACAAAACAACAGAGATACAGTAAAATTGGTCTTTTATTCAATAAGGAAATAAGCTGAAACTATAAAATGCAGTGGAAAACAAGCTTGCTGGAATGGTGGCGGCTTGTCTCTGAGAAGAGATGTGAAGGCTATGCTCAATCACAAGAAGATGGTTACAATAAGGTTCTGAAGGCATTTTTACAATAAGAAGGAATGTCCAAAACCCTAGACATCCAAAAACCTAACCTAGGAGATGAAGCGCCAAAAGTCATGTGGGCCCCATTTGGGTAAGTCACTACATCAACTTCTCGGGGTCATAACTTTTTCATACGATCTCCGTTTGACGTGCTCAATACCTTGTTAGAAATATATATCTAAGGACTACAACTTTTTTGTGAGCAACATTGAGGGAACCTCCATGTTTCTCCCTGTTTTCCCAAAAAACGTCGTTTAGGGCCTCAAAACGACTCTGGAAGTTCATGACCCGAAAAACTGCTAAAAATAGTAAATTACCAAAATTGCCAGAAAACTATTTTGAGCTAGTTGAAAAAGGTGAGTGGCCACTGATATCCACCTGGATCATTTCCGGAGTGATTTCTTTGAAATGGAAGATTGTCTGCCACGTGTCCTCCCCAAATCAACAGTTTTACCTCTGCTTCGGGACTTTGGCTCTTTCAACCAGATCAACGGTTCTTCAACCCCCTTCTCGATCAACATTGAGATCTACTTCGAGGTTTCGGGACTTTCACCCTTCGCTTTCTTCCAAAATATTCCATATCCGGAGTTCACGATCTGACGCCACGTGTCCTCCTTTAAATCGACGGCTCTTGTCCGCTTCGTGACTTCGGCTCTTCGACCCTTCGATTCTTCAGCTCTTCGGCCCTTCTGCTCTTCCGCTCTTTGGCCCTTCGGCTCTTCGACTCTTTGGCCTTTCGACTATTCGGCTTCGGGAGTTTCAACTTCTACTCCTTTCAAATTCTCTGAATCGCGAATCCATGAATTCGTTAATCTGTTGCCACGTCCCCGCCTTCCAACCAACAACTAGGATCTCTTTGCGGATTTTGACTTCGTAAAGTCAACACTCCCCTACATTCTTCCTCTTTTTCAAAAGTGTATGGATCTCTACCATGTGCTCTTCTGGATCTGATGGTCCATAATCACTCTGCACTTCTCTCTTCGCGACGTTTGAGCTATTCTCCTTGCAAATCTTCCGAAGTCCGAATTCTCAAACTCTCAGATCTTCTTCCACCTGTCTCCCTGAACGATGGACAGTTTCGATAGGCTTCAGAACTTTGGGACTTCGTGAGTCTTCTCTCCTGCACACTTTCAAAAGATTTAAGTCTTGTGCACTTACCTCTGGATCCAACGACTATTGGTCCACGTGCTCAGATCTGACGAATGGGATCTGTTCCTCTCCTCTGTGTGCTCCTCCTGTCTGGATGTGAGATTCAACGACCCAAATCTCTTCCTGTGTAGATGATCTGACGACAGTTTTTGCTCCTCCTCCTGAGATTTTAATTTCTCTCAAATTGGGAAAATTCGTAAGTGTCAAAAGTTGCAGCCTTTGATGTTTTCTCCCGCGAGCCTAGGTCTCGCTTGCTTCTGGAAACGCTATCCCACATAAGATTTGGGACTTGGAATACACTCGATTTTACGTGAACTCCTTGCACTATCTCTTCTGAGTTTTTTAACTGACTCAGAACTCTAAAAGGGTCTCCGCCCCTCCGCTTTCTCTCAAAGGAATTCTTTATGCCCTCCTGGAAACCTCCTGCTCAAAGCACTCCTTGTTGAGCTTACAAAGTTTTCAATAACTTTGTGAGTGTCTCCTCCTTGACACTTCTCTCCTTTCTAAATTTGAAACAGATTTCTTTTGTGCACTCCTTGCACCTGCTCAATGCCCTCCTGGTAGAGCTCTACAGAATCTTCAACGATTTTGTTCTCTGTTCTGTGCCTTCTTTGCACAATCTTTCCTCTAGAGTATTCAGTAACTTCGAGGATCTCCTTGAGTCTGTAAATATTCTGGTGTGCCCTCCTGGCATGTTCTCTCCTGAACTCAAAGTAGAGTTCAGATACGCACTCCTTGCGTTGGCTCACAGAGTTTTCACACTCTGTCGCGCGCTCCTTGCACTTAGCCTAAAGAACCCATAACAGTTCCAACAAACTCTCAAATATAGTAGAATCTATCTTCACCCTATAGATGGAAATGATTCATACACATCTACAACATAAACTCATACATATAACATTCATTCGTAAACATATAAACACACATAATCATATGCAGAAAAAACTTATTTTTGTATTATCTCTGAATGTCTATACAGTTGTTTACAAAGACTGGACTGCAATAGAGTCTCAGTTCTCTCCTCCTTCTCCTCTATTCTTCCTATCTATCCTTACTTGTTCTCCTGAAATCAGATACAAAGATCTTTTACAAAAGAGGGGATCCTCGAGCTCTCCCTCCAAGCTACCTACTCTCATTAATTACATTTAATTACATTCAATGGCCATCTAGTCCAAATTGGATCTAGATCTTATCATCCTGTCAGACATTGAAGGTGACCTTATCTCCTATCTGCACAAAGGCATGAATCGGCTCTGCCAAGCCTTACAATATTTAATTGCATTTAATACAAATTGAAATTTGAAAATGAGGGAAAAATGAGAGGGCTGGCGCCTCTCCCCTTCTTGAATGCGCTTGAATGTGATGTCTAGCTGGCGCATTGCTGAGGTGGAGCAATGCTCCTGCATCATTGTTCAACCTAAATACTACCTTATTTTCATTCGTTCCTTGCATTTTGATATCTCCTTTAGGGAATATCCCATCTAGAGCATGAAAGATCATGGAAGACAAGGAATTTTGCAATTCCTTCATGGATTTTTGTATTTCTTATTTATTTTCATCCATATTCTTATCCATATTATTTTCTATTTCATACATATTTCTTTTCATCTCTTCCTTATTTTAATTCATCTTCTTCTCCATATTTTACCTATTTTCAATGATTTTCTTTTCCATTTGTTTCCTATTTTCAATTATCTTAATTTTCATCTGATGATAATTCTCTTGGATTTCATCTTGAGTCATGGTTGATATCTATGGAGGTTTAGTTTGTGAATTCAATTTTGGAGGAGCCTTTGGATCCATGTGAGAAAATAATAATTCTCCTTGTTTTCCTCTTTATCAAAAATTTTGAATCACCAAAAACATATATTCCAATAAAGAGTTATGCCAATTGTAAGTTACATACCTTTCAAACCCTTAATTTGGAGTCCATCCTCTTGGCCAATATTCTTTATGATGTATTTTTGATTTTTTTTCCCTTCTGTAATGACCCAGGGGGGGAATATATAGGGATAAATGTATATGATATGACCCCAAGGGGGGGGGATATATGGAGATAAATGTACATATAATCTGTAAATATATGTGTAATAGAGTTGGCCTAATAATAAGGCGATTCGTGTATATTGTGTGAATAAGTATAAATAGAGATCACGTATTCATTATTGTGGCATGTGATGTATGAAGGTATTTGGTTATTTGGAGGGGGTTCCCCTATTATTTAAGTATTTATTGTGTAACTTATCTATCTTGGAGTTGTGCTCCACTCTCACATTATGTACATGGTGTGTAATTTTTTTTTTTTATGATAATTTAATCATTTGGTTCATTACATTTGGTATCATAGCATTGATCCTAGGGTTTTGCTTCCTCAATACAAACATTTTGGAATTTTCGATATAACGTTTTCTAGGAGCCAATTCAGAAGGATAAAACTGGAGGATATTGAGCGATGATAATACATATCACAATACACGTGTTATGAATTTCAGCCTCTGGGTCATTGTAATTTTGGAGATACATGCTTTGAAAGATAGAGTTTTTGACTAGTCGTATTAACTAGTCTCAAACAAATGTTCCGAGTAAAATTGTCATATCTTCTTCAGAGAGGATCTAAATTACATGAGACTAGTTGTATTGGATAGTGGATGACCTTTAGTATTTCTGGTACAATTTTTATAATCATATATCAAATATTGTGCACATGCCACACTGTACACGTTAGCTCTCCTGGAAAGGCCAAAAATCAACAAGGTGTGGGAAAGTTACCACAACTTCCACTTGGCACATCCAAATTTTTTCAGACTTGTGGAATTGAAGAGATAAAACATCAAAATATTATAGGTCTAAATTTCATACTCAAAAGGGCCGAATTTGCAGAGATACATTAGAGGGAAGGTCGGCTAGGAGGACAGACTCCAAATCAGGTTTTCAAAGGTATGTTCACTTAAAATTATCATAACTTTTGATTGGAATGTCTGATTGAGATGATTCAAAAGCAATTGGAAATAGAAAAACTATAATATTATATGGGAACAAATGTTATAACTATTTGAGATAACTATCATTAATATAATGAGGTTTGAAGTTGAGGATTATAGCTAGACCTCAATTAAGATTCAATGAAAATATCTAACTTCAGTGAAGATGAAGATAAAGATGAAATCAGTCCTAGGGAATGGTTGAGAATGATAAGGAAAAATCACAAGAATCCTTCTTTGGTAGGTATTTATTTGAATGGTGACACTGGTAAATGGTGGTATAGCCTTGATGAAGGTACTAGACGGAGTGCCACATGGGAAGTATTTGAAGAATTGTTCTCGAACAAATGGATCAAGGATACAAAAATGGAGGAATTGTATAGAATTCAAGATGCATTAAAAGAAGCAAAGGAAGAGATTAAGAATAAGGGTGATGAGCTATCTAAGACATGATCCCTTAATGAATCACTCATTAAGGAGGTTAAGAACTTAAAGTAAGAAAAGAGTAGTAAGGAAAATTGGGAAAAGAACGATTCAAGGGAAGATTCGAAAAAGAACGATTAAGAGATATATAGATTACGAAACCATAATAAAAAACTAATGGACAAGGTTAAGATATTGAAAGAAGAAAGGAAGAATTCTCAAAATCAAGAAGAAACAAGGATATTGGATGAAGAATCTACCAAAAGACTTGAAGAGGAAATTTGCAAGAAGGTTGAGGAATCTCTAAATATTGATGAGGTAAAATAAAAAATGCTATCTAGAATTGAAGAAGGGCATTGGAACTTGATAAATGGGGTGACATTGCAGCTTCAAAAGGAGAAAGAAGATAAGATTCAAGAAGGTCACCATAAGATACTTGAAGAAGTTGAATTCCATCTAGAGGATGTACATGCCAAATATGATGGTATTATCTCCAAGGCTAGAACAATCAAAGAGAAATCAAGGAAGATAGAGGATTCTATTGTCTCTGAAAATAATTTAGATGAAATGCACATGCAGAGTGAAGAAAAACTGTCAAAAGTGGAACCATATTGACACCCTCATTACCAGGAAACATTTCAAGGAAGACAAGAAGGTTGATATCAAAATTATGAAGGAAGAAGATGGAATGCTTGTCAATATTCATGGAACAAGGCATCACAAAACCACTATTTAACAAGATATTATCAGAGACCAATAACCACTACAAATTTGAGAAGCTACAACAAAAATACATGGAATCAAAGGAAAAAAAATTATGCAACAACTAGACATCAAGGATTAAGACCAGAAATAATTCATTTTGGATGGATAGATCATCATCAATGGAATGAATAAAGTAGGAACATAAGTAAATCATATTACTTGGTTTCATCACACGTGAAACGTGATTTAGCATAAGTGATGATACAATGAAACATGAAACATGAAACATGATTTAGCATAATCAAACAATGATACAAGCATAGGTTTAAGTGATGATACAATGAAACATGATTTAGCATAATCAAGTAGTTGTATTTATTTTAACAAAGATATAACATAAAATAATAGGGTGCATTGATTTTAGTAATAATACTATGAAAAATGATTGGGTGCATTAGTTAATTGAGGAATAAAATTAATCCTTTATATTGATATAAGTATCACTATAAAAAATGAATCAGTGTATTAATTGATTGAATAAATGATACGAAGGAGATCAATCCTCTATATTGATTTCAAGTGTGAGATATTGCAAAGTGAAATGAATTTATAAATAATGTAGTGAAAACCAATTTCAAAACAAATATATGAGTTGAATTCCTATAATTTGTTTGGTTATGTGTGATTTATCTATTAATATTTTCACATTAAAACCATTATAACATTAAGATATATAAAACGTTAAAAACTTGAGAGGTCTAAAATTCCTCAAGGTCTCACTTTTACTACAATATCTTCAATCAAAGATTTGCATGGTCTTCAATTTCAACCTCCATTTCTATATGATCGATATAAAAAGATGGGAAAATGTGTCAGTGTGAGTAAGAGAAAAGCTAAAGAAGATAGATTGAGATCAATTACTATGCAATATATGAGTTATTCAATATCTTCCTCATATCACTTCTTAATGATATGTAGTATATACATTATTCAATATCTTAACAATTCCATTTTGTTATTATTCAAGATATTCATCACTAAACATTGTTACTTTTTTTATTATTTGGATTCATAATGATGTAAATTTCAAAGTATCAAGTTCATCTTAAACATATACATATAGATAAATATTATCATCTAAAAATTTCACGTTCTTTCACGTGACTGAAACCAACGTAGATCCATCTTAAATCTGGATCTATCATGCATCGCGAGGGATCAAATCCCTCGAGATGCAACCATTTCTCATGTTTTTCACTCTAAAAGGAGGTTTGCACCTCGAGAGATGGTTTCCACTTCCCATTAAAAAAATTGATTAGTGGGAAGTGGAAAGCCGTAGAACTAAGTTGAACTAGTAGTTGTGCACGAGATTCAATTAGCATACTTCTTCTTTTCACAATAAGCATGTCTCACTCTCCTCCTTGGAGATATAGAAGCATGATTAATATAAAGTGGGTTGGGTTCGTGACAATCATCTAGGTGCAATTCATTTTTAGGAACAAATACACCTTCTCTAAATATTACATGGTGCTTAAGTCGATTCTCAATGTGAACTAGGTTATATCGAATAGCATTGACTTCGCCAAGGATGTCAAGAAGGCCTTCAATCTGGTAGTGGTGCTTGATTTCAATTATTTAACTTCTCGACTCATTCTACTCAATTATTTAACTATTTGCAAATGCAAGTTAACTAATCACCATTGTTCAAGGAAAAATGCACCACCTCAAATGACACATTGGTGATCCATACAGGGTAGACTTCCACTTCCCAAATACCTCTATGTATTAGGTTGTTAACCTATTTCCTTATATCCAAAGAAGTTGAACTCTTGGCCAACCAGAAGTAGTTTTAAGTCTTAACTTAATCTTTTATAATTGTATATGTAATATTTTTTTTTAAATTTAAATTTTTTTCTTTTTTGTATATTTTTTTTGGTTGGATTTTTTTTTTTCAATATCTTATTCTTCAAATTATTTTTTTCTCATTGTTCATTACTATCATGTTTTTAAAAAAACACCCACCACCTTGACATGACCTATAACTCATCTCATATTTCATTTTGAAACCATATCAGAAAGAAAGTATCATGTGTTATAATTTTTATACAGTAAATAATTAATTACGATAATTAATTAAAAATGTTACAAAATCCTTTAAACTGGGAATTGGGAAGCTTACTTTATGCTTTTTCATTAAAAATAACATAACATTTTTATATAATATTTTGATCTGTATATTGTTATAATTTTAGAAGTTACGGCTATCTTCTTTAACATTCATTAACAATTGCATGTAATATGATAACTAAAAGATAAACAATAAAAAAACACAAGATACATCCTGGGAAACCCTCGTGGGGGAGAAAACTCAACAACCAATTCTTCAGTATAGATTCCTTCAACTAGTTCAATGTCACATTATATCTCTCCACAAATAGAACAAGACCAAGATACCAAAGGCCAAGAAACCAAGACCTCATGTGCTAGGACTCCTTTGCTAGACCTCCAAATACACAAGAGAAGGTGATTTGTGTGTGTATATAAATGAGAGGAATGTGACCTCTATTTATACACATAACTTGAATCCTAAAAAGACGCAACCCTAAGAGGGGCCATTTTGAATTTTACAATAAGGATAAAAATAAAATAATAATTTATTTTGAGACAATTTATACAATAATATTACAATAACCTTCTCAAGGTTTGACCAATACAAATACAAAATAATATCTTCCATAGTTATATCAAAATATCAACACTCCCTCTTAACTAGGAAGGTATTCTTTGTTGCCACACAAGCTCATGACCATTGAATGTTGAACATATGAATCTACACATCATCATATATCCATAGTACAACATGACTTCATAGCCAATGCATCCAAGGCCTGTGGGTATATCTTAAATAGCTTCAACATGTCACCATGAAATCCACTACCCCGCAATGCATCTGTACCTCATCATGTGCACCCTTGTGACTTCACATCCAATGCATCCAAGGCCTATGGGTAGCTCTCAAATATATACAACATGTCCCCAGGACATCCACTACCCCATAATGCATCTATACCTCGTCACTCTCTCTGAAGAGGGACCACACCAAGCTTGTCCCTGAAGTGCTTGAACTTTTTCCTTTACAGTGGCTTGGTCAACACGTCTGCAACCTACTCCTCGGTAGTCATGTACTGGAGCCTCACTGGTCCCCTCTGGACCATATCCAAGGCCTATGGGTATCTCTCAAATAGATACAACATGTCCCTAGGACAACCACTACCCCGCAATGCATCTGTACCTTGTCACTCCCTCTGAAGAGGGACCATGCCAAGCTTGTTCCTGAAGTGCTTGAACTTCGTCCTCAACGGTGGCTTGGTCAACATGTATGCAACATACTCCATGGTAGTCACGTACTGGAGCCTCACCGCTCTCCTCTGCACCATATCCCTGATATAGTGATATTTTATCTTGATATGCTTCGACCTATCATGGAACACCAGATTCTCTGACAAATTCATGCAACACTGTTTGTCACACCAAATGTAGGTCACCTCCAATTTGAGACCAAATAACCCAGACAACAGATTCTGAAGCCACACTGTTTCTCTACATGTTTCACATGTTGCCACATATTCAACCTCAGTCATACTGAGTGATACACATGACTGCTTCCTGCTACTCCATGAAACCATATTGGACCCTAGGCTGAAGTAATATGCAGAAGTACTCTTCTGATCAAGAATACTTTCAACCCAATCTAAATCTGAATATTCATATAAACTGAACTCATGGTCTGTCACATACCTGAGACCATAATCCAATGTACCCTTAAGGTCCCTTATCACATGTTTTGTTGCGACTAAATGAACCTTCCTGGGATGCTCCATATACTGACTCAGGGTGTTCACAGAAAAACATATATTTGGTCTCATGTTCATCAAGTACATCAACAAACCCACCATCTTCCTGTATAAAGTAACATCCACAGTCTCTGAAGTCGTATCCTACAGCAACTTCAGATTTGATACCATAGGTGTAGCCATTGCCTTGCAATCCAACATCCCGAACCTCTTCAAGATTTCCACTGCATACTTCCCTTGATTCAGAAAGATCTCATATTGTCTCCTCCATACCTCGAGACCCAAAAAGTAATGCATCATCCCGAGATATTTCATCTCAAACTCAGCAGCCAGTTTTCTCTTACACTTTGAGATGATATTTTCCACACCTGTTAGAAATAGGTCATCCACTTACAACAATAGTATTACTGGACCATTATCCACAACCTTAAAGTAAAGTTTAGGATCTGCACTTATCTTTGTAAATCCTAAGCTTGTCAAAAAACTGTCGATCCTGCCATTCCATGCTCTGGGTGCCTTCTTTAATCCATATAAATCCTTCTTCAATATGAACACATGTGTCTCCCTATCATGTACCTCAAACCCTTGTGGCTTCTCCACATATACTTCCTCTTTTATTTCACCATTCAAGAAGGTTTTCTTCACATCCATATGATGCACCTTCCATTTCATTATTGTGGCCAACGAAAGTATAGTCCCGATCGAGGTATATCTCATCACAGGAGAAAATGTCTCCTCATAGTTAATGCCCTCCTTATGAGAAAATCGTCGAGCCACAAATATAGCCTTATAATTTTCAATACTTCCATCAACTGAATGTTTTGTTTTGTAGATCCATTTTGAACTTACTACTGATTTCTCCTTCGGTCTGGGGACCACATCCTAGACATCATTATTTACTATGGACTGATATTCCTTCCCCATGACATCCTTCCATAACCTCTTTTTTGTAGCCTCTTCATAATTGGACAGTTTTGCATCCATGATATCACACAAACATGCCACATAGTTGGAATATAGTTTCAACTTCTTACTTTCCCTAAGATATTTTTCTAGGGCACCATATCTTTCTGCATCTCTGATGAGCTCTTGTGCCCAAGCTGGTCTTCTCTTGTGAGAAGGAATCTCTGCTAGTCTCTAAGTTTCTGCCATGTCATTATCCTCATGAATGAATTCTTCTTGTTCAATTGTTTCTGCCTCTGGAACTCTAGTAACTTCACTATCCTCCTCATGAACCTCTTTTGCATAGTCCTGTACTTTTGATTTGTTGAAATCCGCACTCTCATCGAAGATGACATCTCGGCTAATATCAACTTTATGGTGACTAGGAATATATATCCTATATGCCTTCGATGTGTCACTGTAACCAACACATATTCCATTCTTTTCAAATGGATCCAATTTTGTCCTCTTTTCCTTGGGGACATGCACAAATACAGGGCAACCAAATATCCTTAGATGGATAACTTCCAACTTCTCTCCTGAAAACATCTCCTCTAGTGTCTTGTTTTCAAGTACTTTTAGGGGACTTTTGTTCTGCACGTACATTGCAGTCTTTGTGGCTTCTGCCCACAAATGCATATGTATATCTTGGTCATGGATCATATCCTTCACTACTTCCATGATCATCTGATTCTTCCTTTCTGCTACTCCATTCTTCTAAGGATTGCAGGGAGTAGAAAGCTCACTCTTAATCCCAGCTTCCTTACAATATTATTTGAATTCCTATGAAATGAATTCTCCTCCATTATCTGATCACAAGGTCTTTATCTTCTGCTCTGTCAGGTTTTCTACCAATGCCTTAAATTATTTGAATTTTCCAAACACTTCATTGATTTCCTTCAACAAATAGATCCAAGTTTTACATGAGTAATCATCAATAAAAGACACATAATATACATACCCTCTTAGTGAAGTTACTGACATCAGTCCACACACATCCAAGTGCACGATGTCCAATACTCTTTTGGTTCTGTTGTCACTGCTGGGAAATGAGTGCTTCATGTTCTTGCCTTGTGCGCAAACTTTGCACACACCGTTTGGTTTTTCCTGGATCTATGGTTGTCCCATCACCATCTTTCTCACACTCATTAGGTCCTTGTAATGCAGGTGAGAAAATATCCTATGCCATAATTCACTGGGATTCGCAGTGTCATGAATTAATGTTGAATTTAATCGCCCTTTCAATTTGTAGAGTCCTCCCTCTTGAACTCCAACCACCAAAACATCATCAAAATTCTTCCCTCTAGGCCACATAAGAACTTGTGCATCAACAAATGCAAATATTTAACCCTTCTCATACAATGTTGAAATCGAGAGAAGGTTCTTCTTCAATCCAGGAACATAGATAAATTCCTTCATCTTCATTGGATTTCCCGAGTCTAACTTGTAGGAGGCTTCTCCTACTCCTTTGATCGGATATTGATAGTCATATCCCACTTTCACCTTGTGCGGTGAATCCTTATGAGTAAGGTTAGACAAGGAGTCTTTATAACCTGCCATGTGCTTGGAAGCACCAATGTCCACCAACCAAATGCCACTTCCATGAGTGACAGTTCTTGTAAGGCTTGAGATAAGAACATACTCCTCATCACTTTATTCATATTCCTTTGAAACCTTCTTGGGTGGATCATCATCTTCAGTTGTATGAACATGATACCTTTTACCTCATTTCTTTTCCCTTGGTCTCAGAATGAGGGAAAAATTCCTAGCAATGTATCCCCTTTTCTGACAATAGAAACATCTGATGTTTGGGTTATTTCTTTGGCCCTTCTGAAACTTCTTGGGTGAGGAGGGTTATTTATTTCTCTTTCCTTTCTTGGTGTGGGTGGCTAGGGATTGATCATCATCTGTCATCTTCTCTTCTCTTGTTGTCGTCCTTTCTTCTTCTTGGTTTCAATCTTCCCATATCCTACTGAACTTGGGTAGCTTCCTTCTTGAGAATATCCCTTGAATAAATGCATCCCATGACCTTGGGAGGCCATTCAAGGTGGTCATCACCATTTCTTCTCCATTCACTGTATCACCAATGGCTTCTATCTGCTCCTTGATCTGGTTCACTCTTGAGAAGTAAGAGTGGATGGTTTTTGAATTCTACATCCTCACATTCTTTAACTGTGTTCTCAAGGTCATTCTTCGGTTGATGTTGTCGCCTTCAAAAAGTCAGGTTAAGGAATTCATAATTTCTTTTGGAGTGGATAATGAAGATATGTGATGAATACGATGGTCCTTAATGGAGTCTGCAATAATATTGTTTGCCTTGACCATATCCTTCTTGTGCTTTGTTTTAGCCTCATCTCCTCTGGTTCTGAAACCTCTTCTTTAATGAACTTCTCTATATCATGTTCTTATAAGAGGAGGGATACTCTGTACCTCCGGGCTCCGAAGTTGTCATCTCCCTCCAATTTCTCATCAATATTGGTTCTAATAGTCATCCTGCCCCTAAATCATAAATTATGGATTCTGAAGATTTGATCCAGGGAAAAGATGTGCTCCACTAGGGCACACTTGCTAGTGGTCTTGTCTTGTCTAGTAACCACTCCTATCAAGAAAAACAACTCCTTTTGTCTTCTAGATCTGTGAACTATCTTCTATTCATGCTTTCTCTGATACCATGTTATAATTTTATAAGTTACATTTATCTTCTTTAACATTCATTAACAGTTGCATGTAATAGGATTACTGTAAGATAAACAATCACATAACACAAGATATATCCTAGGAAACCCTCGTGGGGGAGAAAACCCAGCAACCAATTCTTCAGTATAGATTCCTTCAACCAGTACAATGCCATGATATAGCTCTCCACAAATAGACCAAGACCAAGAAACCAAGACCTCCAGCGCTAGACCTCCTTTAATATGCTCCAAATACACAAGAGAAGGCGAGTTGTGTGTGTATATAAATAAGAGGAAACCAACCTCTATTTATACACATAACTTGACTCCCAAAAAGATGAAACCCTAAGAGTGGCCGTTTTGACTTTTACAATAAGGATAAAATAAAATAATAATTTCTTTTGAGTCAATTTATACAATAAGATTACAATAACCTTCTCGAGGTTTGACCAATACAAATAAAAAATAATATCTTCTGTAGTTACATCAAAATATGAACATATATTAAGTTCACTAACTTGAATACCAATGATGATGATAATGATGGTTAACATCCACTCAGACCAAATTTGATTTATCAAACCTTAAGAAAGGTAAGGAATTACTTAGTTTGCTTTATAATTTTACTTTTGTGTTTAAAAAGCTTCAAGAGAAGCATTCATGAACCACCATAGTTTGGATGAGTTATGAGGTTAGGAAGGTTGGTATTGTCGAAAATATTTTGAAATTTTGATGTAATTTGGGTGTAGGCAAGACATTCTAAGAGAAAGTGTTTTTCATCTTCAACCCTCTTAGTGTCATAAAGATAAATTCTTTCGACTCACAACATTTTAGGAATTCTCCAACACATTGTTGCAAAAAAAGACCCTTATGTCACTCTCAATCTCACATGCTATGGAAAGTTTTATTAACTGACAACTTTGTAGAAATTATGAAAAATGTTGCCTCAGTGATGTTGTCATTAACTCATGATGTGATGCTGACATTATCGTAGCAAAATGATAGGAATTTGCCAATCAATGATGGTCAATAAATCAAAATCTTATAATCTATATCCATGTATAATCAATGTTATACCATGTCTAATGTTACTAGAAAATTTATTTCCATTGAAAAGGTCGAGAAAACTTTGAAAACTATATCATACATTAAATAAAATAAACCAATAAATGGTAAATTAGAATGCGACAACCCTTATCTCTTATTTATTTTCCTTCTATATTTTGATGTATTTATTTTATTTACTAACATGATTTAATAAAAAACAAGTTTTTTATTTTTATATTTTTGATATTTTTAAATATATTTATTTTAATTATTAATATTATTTAATTAATACAACATAATATTGTTTAAAATTTAAATAAATTTAATTTATCAAATTTTATATAAAAATTGTCTTAAATCAAATAAAATATTTAAAATCCTTTTTTTTTATCTTCTATATTTTAGATGTTTTGAAATATAAATATAGTATAATATTTTATCATTTTATAATATTAACATCATCCATTCACACAAAAAAAAATTAGAACTTTCTTCAACACAAAAAAAAAACTTTAGAACTTTCTTCATCAATAACCAAAAAATCTAACAAACCAGAAATCAAATTTGATAACAAATATTACTAATCCACTATACCAACAAATCAAATCTCAACAAGTAATTTATTAGACGATTCTTCCCCTTAGTGATTATCCACTATATGTATTCTTTTGCACTTGAGAGTAATAGTTGAGGGTGACTTTAAATATTGTGTTCTAACATTTTTTTAATAAAAAACTTTTATAGTAGGTTAGATATTATATAAAAAGAATTATATGCAAAGTAAAATAGTCATTTAATGTATATAGTTCAATATTTATTATATAATATAACAATGATGTTTTTTAAATTACAATATTTAAAATGTATAATTATTAAAAAAAATCTATGTTGAGATTTGTTTCACATTGGATTTTTTTAGAAAGATATCCATAACAAAAAAGTAATGAGATCCAACTTATTATAAAATATAAAACAACAAAACATTCCACAAGTATGTTACCTTCATGTAAATGGTTTCACATTAGATTTTATTTTGTACAAGGTATCCATATCACCATAACAAAAAATAAAGGATGAGATCCAACTTATTATAAAATATAAAACAACAAAACATTCCACAAGTATGTTCCTTCATGTAAATGATATCGAAAAGGAAAGCTAAATATTTAAAAAAAATTAATATAATTTTTTATTTTATAGATAAATATTTAAAAAAAATTAATATAATTTTTTTTTATTTTATAACTAAATATTTTTAAAAAATTAATATAATTTTCAATTTTATCTTTGCTAAAGATATTTTTATGTTTTCAATTAAACATAAAAATAAATAAAAAAATATAACGAAATAATATAAATTAGTACAATAGGTGGTTTGCACGAAACTATATTTTTGCATCGTGACAAAGTGTTGAGAAAAGAGTTGAAGTGTATATACACATGACAACAAAAGCTTATGTGTACGAGTAAGGAAGAGGTATGGACATATGGTGTCACTCCCTATGGAATAGGTATGACAGCTTGTGATAAGGCACCACTGCTTATGCAAGGAGGTCACATGATAAATATGCACTTGGGCCACTTGGATCGCTGGGCATATACATTAATAGTATACAAAAATAATACAAATTAATATTTTATATATTATTTTGTCAAATTTGCAATAAATTTCTCATTTGCAATAAAGTATGTATATAAATCAATAAATATTCAAACATATATATTTAATTGTATATACTCATATATATAATGAATGTATAATAGGTGGGTGTTTATTGCTTTTGACATAATATAGGTGCAAAGTTGTCCACTTATTTTTCATCTTTTATGTCTCTCCCTATCCCTCACTTTCATTTTATCATTTTATAATAGTCATTAAACCTTTAAAATATAATTTTTTGAGACGTGTTGATTGAGTCATAGTTATTGTAAAACATGTGTTGAAAATGAAGGCTAAAGAAATGTGGGGGTTAAACATGAGTCATTAAGGTAGGTGATTCTTTTCACTATTGTAATGTAAGTCAGTTCCTAGTTAATAAGATCAGTGTCTTGTCGACATCAGTCGATATCTAGTCCACACAATTTTGGTCAATTTAGTGAAAGCTTGGTACTAGCAAAAATATTTTGTGTCACTAATAGTAAAATTCTTAGAGAGTCATACTAACAATTAGAGAGTCATAACAATAGAGTCAAGTCATGATCATATAGAGTCTTAGTTCAGTCATATAGAGTCAAAGTTGAGCTAGAATTATCCTTCATGTAAATATAAACATCCAAACTCAAGAAGATTGCAAGAGACCTTTAAATCATAGAGATAAAAATTGAAGATTCATGGTAGAGTATCCATTGGGAACACAGTTGATTGACATGGACACATAGAGAAGACATTTTGAGAGAGCATAGAGAATATTAAGTATGAATAATTCTAATTGAGCATACATAGCACAAAGTGACTGTGTAACACTATGTTTTCCCTCGAGTATCTAATTATGCTTAAGACTTCATGAATTGTAATTGATGGAGATTGTAATTGCATTCTATGTCTAAT
>JASDQU010948326.1:36788-48603 GCA_032191745.1 Picea mariana
TTACCGGTAATTGAGGTATACTGTTAACAAACGCGAGACATCCTAGCGATAATGAAAGTAGGTATCAAGGAATCGAGTGCATTCTTACAAGTGTGAATAAAGGAGTCGAGGTTGAACACTTGAAGAATCCATCAATCAAGAGACATTGATGTATTCCCAACTGTCGATGGCGAGAGAACCTGCCACTAATGACTGCAAGCCTCAAGGTACTCATAAGACTCTAGGTCTCATTTCCAGAATAGATGAGTTGAATTCGATGGAAGGAGACCCACTGAAAGGAGAGAATTAAGGCATCTCTCATCATTGAGCATGAGGTACAAAGTAGGAGCTTCATGATTTGGAGAAAATCAAATGAAGAACATGTTCACAAACCAATGACCCTGTGCGTCTTTTGTGTGTGTCAAGTGCAAGAGGTACACGAAAAATACCCTCTGAATAGCAACCAATGAGGAAAATTGCTGACAAAGGCGAGGAAACCACCAATAAGGCTAATGGCATCCAAGACACTGCATGAATCCCAATGTGTGAATATATGTCTTGCCGTCAAACACAAGGGAAACCACCCAATCAACGACCAATGATGAAATGTCGATTGTTGGGTTCAAGGTTACCTACCAATGATGAAAGTAAGACCAAGGTGCATGATAGGACTAAAGTATCATGTGATTTTGAGACAAACTAAGGGTATGGCCGACATGAAAAGTCAAGAGTTTTGAGAAATGGACGACATAAGTTGATAGAGTTCCTTTGAACAAGAACATGACACATATGGAAGGCTTTGGAAGGATAGACTCAATGATGAAACCATGAGATGCAGGAGGCATCGATGAAATTCTCCATAAGGACTGGAAGAGTAACCATTCGGTGGAGAAAACTCTCTGTAACGAGCTCATTTTCCTAAGGCCGTGTTAAACCCAAAATTATGATGACAAATGGACTCAATAACTTGGTTCTTTGTTCAAAGGTGACATGACTTCTGCCAATATAAGATAATACTCCCTTCATGCCCGTCTTTTTTTTTGTTTTTTCATAGGCAAATGAATGTTATGATACAGAGGAGGAAACGAGTGTCACAAGTAAGCAAAACTAGTTCCAGCAGTGGAACATACCTATGCTCAATGCAAGGAGATGCATGCGGGAGATGGACACTCGAGGGAATGTTCCCTCCTGGGTATAGGGTGTCAAATTATGAAGGATATAAATGAGGCTCTACTTGGTTGAGGATGAAAAACTGTTGAGGCAAACGGTTTAGAATGCAAAGTGAGAACTAGTTATAGGCTCAATACTGCAAGCAAGGGCATGAGATGCAATCACAACTTAACGCCAAAAAATGTCCTTTTTCATGATATTTAGTCTACTTGGTGTGAAAAAGGGATAAAATTGTACCAAATAGACGTCCTGTCAAATCTAATTTATGAGTGTGAAAGAGACAAGTTCACTCGACAATCTTTTTGCTTTTTTAAGACGAGTTGGAAAAGAACTTATATAAAACTCAATTGGGAGTTCCTCTAGGTATAAGGCAGCTTGCTTATGAGTGAGAAATGAGGCTCAACATAAAGTCATGTATCAGCTATAAGGGACTCCCGGTTTTATGGAAACAATCTCTGCATGGGCACCAAATGAAGCAGAGGATCTAACTAGGGCACCCATTTTTGGTAAGTCTCTACCACTTGATAACAACATGTCTTATAGCAGATGGAAGGTTACGTGTCGCAATAAATGGGTTCATACCTAAGGCATATGAGTGACAGTTATAGGATAATGCAAAAGTGTATGGTCAAATGGATACCTATCCTATATGTTGGGTAGTGAAAATACCTGCGCGTGGTTACGAACGGTCAACATAACGTTGAAATCCGCAAGAATCCCTGGTGAAAACTACAAAAACCAACTCAATCCATTGTTGTATTAGTCCATTAGGCGAAAAAAATGACTCGAAACTATAGAAAGTGGGTAAAAACTCCTATAAATATTAACAAAACCAAAAATTACTATGTCATTTTGATTTTTTACCCAAATAGTGAAAATTGGACCAAAATACCTTCGATCTTCAACTGGTGATTGTGGGAGCGTCGAGCGACAAAATCAGAAACCGTCTGGACCAGGTAATTCATATTCTCCTCCTCTTCCTTTCTAGTGGATTAGATTTTTAAATTAGGTTTCAAAATCCGAGTAAATTAGGGCGCAAATTGAGTAATTCGGTGTATGCAGACTACCATTCATCGAGCCGTGTATACGTGAGGTTATACGTGACTGTGTAAAATACAGGACATGTGTACTCAGCCCTATACACAACGGTGATGTAGTATCCCACGTACAAGTCCATAACCAATGTTTTCTATGGTTGCTAACTCACAAATTGACTTTTATCTGGCAGGATGGTGCTAGAATGGAAGGCAAAGGACCACAAGGAGGTAGATGTTGTTGTGGACAGAGATCTGGGGGCCCAAATGGCCTTGAAAATATGTGGCTTGTATAAATTTTGAGCACTCAAAGGGATGAGGGCCTAGGTGAGGTTGCTTTAGATGCTTGTGGATTACTGGGATCTTGACAGTGAGAGATTCAACCTCGATGGGCAACCATTGAGGATTGAAGTCGAGGACATACACTTTTTGATTGGGTTATCGCATCGGGGTGAGGTGGTGAACCTCAAAGCCCAGGGAGCTGGGCACAGTATGAAGATAGAGGAGTACATAGATGCTCACTGTGTAGCAGGGACCCCGAAGGTCGGGATTCAACTCCCCATCTGAGCGATAAACAATCTTAGCCTCAAGATTGTTGTCCTCGTGTTGACTAGGATCACAGGATCGGCTTCGTTGCACCAGGCATCGAGGTCGCTCATGTTCTATGATGTAGAGTGCTTGAGACCCATAGTATATGATTGGTATACCTCACTACTGGCTAATATGAAGATCCAGCTGACAGAGTGCAAACAAGGTGGCAAGTGGAACTTCGGGTTTGCCTCTATCCTATGCAGCTTTTTCTTCGAGCGGATTCCAAGTTTGGGACATAGAGTTGAGATCCTTTCGAGAGGAACTCGCGATCCAGCCATGGCACGGTGGACCGAGGTAATGAGACGACATGGGGAGGTAGGGTGCCCACACCCTACAACGAGGATTTCTTCTACTGGTGGAGGTGACATATCATTTCTCTGGATGACTACCCCAATCCAGGGGTCGACTTCAGAGGGGACCCTAACATGCCACTCCCACCAAGGACCACCTACGGGGACATAGGTAAGTCAAATGTTTTTAAATATTCAATTTTTTTGTATTTTTGTATAGTAAAACAAAAATATTTTTGGATGATGCTTAAGTACTAACTAGACACTTGTGTGACGCAGACTTGGGTCCACGACGGCCAGACGGGCTTCCACGACATCGTCGGAGGCACCAGGCAGACGAGGCGATGGGAGTAGAAGCAGAGAGAGTCCTTCAAAATGCGCAGGGAAACCTGTCTCGTTTGACTCATAGGATTATGATGGTTCATGTAGAGGATCTTCCGGAGGCCATGCAGCGGAAGGCGGTTGGTGTGCCTAGAGATTGGGTGTGACTCTTTTAACGTCTCGCAAATGTCATAGTTTGTTATCATGACACACTTCTAGCACCACAGGCGTAGATGTCGTGGATCTTGTATTATCGGTTGTATATGTGTATTGAGGGTGTTAGCCCCAATTATGTACTATAAACACCATATTTTTTGAAATACATATAAAATAGGGATCTTCGGCTTTACTTATATTACAATGTGTACATTGATGAGATGGTTTTCTTTGCTTTAGTTATGTGACAAATTCCAATCTAAAACGAAATTAGCATAAGCATAAGATACATGGTTAGAACTCCTAGGTATGTGATAATAAGTAATAAAATCAAATTGTCATTCTAAAACATGTACCCATAGGAATCATCGGAGTAAAGTAGGATCGCGCACGCAGTAACTGTCATTCAACTAACATACTAATAACTGGGAATCCAGGTGAACCTCTAAAGAGTGAATACCATGTGAGATAACATCACTCAAAAGTTCTATAACGATGTTATATTCAGATACATTATTCATGCATGGCCCTAAGCATACGCCACCTGAAGACACCAATAGACCCTCAGGTGAGTAAACCACCCAAGCAGTGGAAGCCAAGTTTTGTGTATGATGACTAGCTCCATCTACGAATCCTAAGTAGACTGAAGACTCCGTTGACATTTTCCAACCAAGGGAAAAATCGATAAGCAAGATGAAGACGAAAAGAAAGGAAAAAGATATATACACTAAATTACATTAGTATACAAATAGTTTTTCCCAAGATTGGGGCTCAAGCGTAATATCTTTTCAAGTAGAGCCCATTCCTGGGCTCGGCCAACATATTCCCTTCATAATCTTCTAACTCATAGGCTCCTTTTTCTAAGACACGTCACCCGATCTAAGGATCGTGCCACATGGGTTTAAACTTGCCTGCCCCCAGCGGTTCTTTGGCTTAATCATATAAGAGGACCAAGTCACTGTCAATGTACAATTGAAGACAGACAGACTTATCGTATTGAACCTTGACACGTCTTTGTTCGCCTCGATGGCCGTAGAGGCATCCCGGTGTTCCTCGTCAAGACTCTCTAAGTGTACAAGGCGTCGATTGAGATCGGAAGTGTCAAGTAGGAGTGTGACTACCAACTTAAGAGAAGGGATTTCACATTCAATAGGTAATATTGACTCCACACTATGTACTAACTCGAAATGGGAAAAATCGGTGGCAGTCTTGACCGAGGTTCGGTATGCCCAAAGTGTAGGATATAGCATAATGTGCCAGTCAGACTTACTTTGGCTGACAATTTTCTGCAAAATGGTCTTGAGAGACTTGTTGACAGCCTCTACCTGTCCATTTTCCTAGGGATAGTAAGGGGAATAATGACCATGCTTAAACCCCAACTTAGACGCTAGCTCTTCCATCATTTCGTTCTGAAAGTGACTGCCATGATCAGCGACAATCTCACTCAGGATACCGAACCGGGAGATAATTTGATTAAATACAAAGAAGGCGGTATTCTTCCCGTCAAATTTAACTATAGGCATGGCCTTAGCCCACTTAGTAAAGAAGTCGACGACCACGATAATGTGTTGATGCCCCCTAGTCAAAGTTGGGTTTCAATTCACGAAGTCCACCCCCCACTTGGTTAAGGGACAACCGGTAATGACTGGGTGAAGAGGGGCTAGATGCGAGCGCATTTTCCAAGTGAACACTTGGCATGGGTGACACTTCTTAACCGCTTCAACCCAATATTTAAAGATAGATGGCTAGAAATAGTTGGTTCGCAAAATTTTCCGGGCTGTCACAAGCCCGGATAGATGACCACCACAAGCCCCACTATGGCAATCATTTAGGATTGACTCAGCTTCCACGTGAGTTAAACAACAACGCAGGATATTGTCTCTTCCTTGGCGATACAAAGTGTCGTCGACGATAGTGTAATTCTTAGCTTGCTATGGTACACGTTGGCAGTCATCTCACGAGAGATGTTGAGTAAACTTCAAGGTTTGATGATAGAGAATGATGTCTCCATACCAAGGGTCGGACGACGCGACAAGGAAAATGTGTTCATCCGCAAATGAATCAACATGGATAACATCCTCATCTAATCATGGAAAGTCAGATATTAAGTCCATGAACACTACTAATTTCTTGGATTTCGCAGAAGCGAAATCGAGATCAAATTCTTGTAAAATGACAATCCATTTATTATATTTTCCCCCTATGATATGCCTAGTAAGGACATATTGAAATGTTTTGACATCGACAACCACAGTTGTCTTGCAAAGCAATATATAATGGCGTAAACATTGGACTGTGTGAACGGCAGCCAAAGCTAGCTTTTCAACGTGAGAATAATTAAGCTTAGGACCAACTAAGTTTCGACTAAGATAGTAGATGACGTGCTTGTGGAGCTCATCATCCTCCTGAACCAAAACCATACCAATCGTCTCCTCGTATGCGGCGATATAAAGCAAGTAATCCCTACTGTAGTTAGGAGACTTCAGCATAGGCATACATACCAAGGGTTTCTTCAAAGCATCAAAGGACTCCTGGGCTCGCTCATCCCAGATAAAAGGGGTATCCTTCTTCAAAAGACGCATGAAATCCTTAGTGATAATGGCATAGTTTACTATAAACCGACGTAAAAATTTAGCTTTCCCTTGTAAACCTTGAAGTTGTTCAATAGTGCGTGGGGGAGGCAACCGAAGTATTGCCTCAACCTTTAATGAATCCACCATGATCCTGGTCTCAGAAACTAGAAATCCCAAAAGACGACCAGACCTAATGCAAAATATGCACTTATGAGGGTTCAACTGGATTCTATAGTAACGACATCTTTCAAAAATTAGTCGAAGGTGCGTAGAGTGATCCTCTCTCCTACGAGAGTGAGCAGCAAGATCATCAAGGTAAGCTTTGACTATATGCTTAAGATCATGGAATGTGAAGGTCATAGCACGTTCGAAGGTTGCTCTGGCGTTTTTAAGGCCGAAAGGCATTTTTAAGTATCCGAAAGTACCCCATGGAAAAATAAATTATGTCTTGTGTTGATCCTCCGGTTTAATTTGAATTTGGTTATACCTTGAAAAAAACACTTCGCTTCCCACACACTCGTCGAGAATCTGATCGACGAAAGGTGTCGAGAAGTTGTCTTTAGGACAGGCTTTTTTCAGGTCACGAATGTCCATGCATACATGGATGGTTCCTTGCTTCTTATTCACAAGAACGGGATTAGATACCAATTTAGTCAAGGGAACCAGGTATATAAACCCAACATTAAGTAGTTTCTCTACCTTTGCCTTTATAGTAGGGGCCTTCTGGGGATTGACAGCTCTAAGACATTGTTGAACAATTTTAGCAAATGGATCCATTCTAATCTCATGCTTGACAATACAAGGGTCGATTCCTGGCATCTCTTCATATGACCAAGCAAATACATCTCGGAATTCCTTGAAGAGTTCGGTGTAGATTAGGATTTCTTCTAGCGAACAATCTACACCAATATGTATGTTTTCAATCTTACTAGGGGTACAAGAGATATCGATCGTGACGGTAGGAGAGATACTCACCATATTTCTTTTGGCATAAATGTCATGCATATCAAGTGGAACTACGGCGTGATCGACTATCTTACTCAAAGTAGATCAAAATTCATCTTGTTCGATTCTTTCAAGCTCTGGGAGAAAATAAGAGCGATGATGCATATCATCCCAAGGTTTGTCGAAACCATTCATGGCTTAAATGATAGATTCATCCGAGGGAAAAGTCTCATCAAGACAGTCATGTGAACAAGACAACAAAGTGTCCCACACGAACTTAAGAACAGGATCCTCCTTGTCCGTCGGCGAGGTAACAAGATCGAAATCGAAGGAAGAGTCAAGAATAGCTTGATACACAATCTCCACTATCGATAGTGGCATGGCCATTCCAACATGTGACTGACCTTCGCAAGACGATTTCAAGGAATATAGGGTCCAAGGATCGTTAAAATAGGAAGCACGAAAAGGAACGGACCTCTCTGACGAAACGGGCCTACTGGACATGGCATAAATATGGTCAATCGGTGCCATGAAGTTGAAAGTACCCATAAGGGAAGAATACATTCTGACACCGGTATTCTCAGTTATCGGCTGAGAATTGTCGACCACAGTGATCAAAGGTCCAAAAAATCCATTGGGACAAGCATACGCAAAGGATAACTGGTCGATCGTCATGATCTTCCCATCAAGTGGAAAATAAAGAGTGCGGAAGACATACGGCACGACGATAGTCATAGCATAGGTCCAATTGTGTCCTAGTAACAAGTTATAATCAAGAGGCGCATCAACTACCTCAATGTCCACCTCTACCATCTTCCCACCTAATTGGACCATAAAGGCAGGAATAATATCTTGAGGGTGGAAGGAACGACCGTCAAAAGTGGTCAACATGGTTGGCGATTGAGAGAGTCGGAGAGCCGAGAGCTTTCCAACAAATCAGGGACATCACACACGTAGAAGTGCCTTCATCAACAACCACACGTTTATTGGTATACTTTGAGTACCCCACGTGGATTAGGAATGCCACATGGTAAGGAAAGCAAGGCTTCACATCTGTGACGTCAAACTTGATAACTTTCGAGCCACTTGGTTCTAGAGATCCTAACGCAGATAGCAAAGCATTCCCCTATGAAGGACACATCTGGAGTACCTCCAGAGCCGACATCGCATAAGGGGTTTGACCCAGGTCCTCAATAATAGAGTAATTTTGGGCAGCTTTAGCATTTGAATAGTGGGTAGAGTGCTTGAGTACTCCTTTCGGAATACGATGCAGTGGCTCTGGTTTTTCGATCTGTAAATTCGCCTTCGGAGAAGTAGGAGGAGATTCTATACCAGGTATAGCCTATGAAGAATTATAATCTCAAGATCGAGTGGCTACATGAACCTTAGCATCGACCATATTGATACACAAACGTCCACCGTCTTGCGACGACGGGTTTTGACTCCCACCGGCCTCATTTCTAGAATTTGAGGAGTTCAAGGCCATGTGTTAGTTATGTGGGAAA
This sequence comes from Picea mariana, assembly GCA_032191745.1. Lineage (NCBI taxonomy): Eukaryota > Viridiplantae > Streptophyta > Pinopsida > Pinales > Pinaceae > Picea > Picea mariana. Next base: position 45,353 of record JASDQU010948326.1, read on the forward strand.
GGATTTGTCAGCATGGGGGGTGGTAGAGATAAGATCCTCACAACTTCTGCAAGTTTCGGGCATAAATGAGCAAGGTGATCGTCTGTACAAAGCTTACAGGGAAATTTCACCTTACACCTTTCTTTCTTTCCCTCTCCAACATTATTATTTGTCTTCTCATTATTATCATTGTCCTTGGGTTTATTATTATTTTTCCCACCCTTATGATTATTATTACATCATTTCTTCTTATTCCCGCCTAGTTGCTAGTTACCATTTGGGTCGATCGACGATTGCATGGAATGTACATCCGTTGACTGAGTGGTATTTGAAGACACAGATGAAGATGGCCCTCCTGCAAACTGTTTTAGAGACAACTCTTTCAAATGGCTTGTCACCGAGTATGCGGATTTTACATTGGTGGAGCCTACAATTCCATCGGCATGAGGTTCGAGATTTTATCTAGGGTCATAGGTTGACCTCGATGCATATGGAAGAATGTGGTATAACATCCGAGACTGAGCGTATATAAGATCTAACTATTGGGATTTGAAGATCGCTTCTTCCTCGGTGGTAACCATGGATGTAGCAACATCCTTCGAGATAAGAGGTTGCAAAGACTTGAGGAACCATTATAAAAGAAAGGCTGGGGGTATGGAAGTCTTAATCAACCTCTTTTGTCTATGCCACTCCTGGATATGATCTGAGATATGAGTGGTTGTGTCCTAGCGTAAAGTTGATAGAAGTTCTAGGTCAGCATCGTAATGAACCGGTAATTGGAAGTGGTTAAGAAAGACCAAAACCATCTGACTGAAGGTACTATATGCCCCTCTAGGTAGCTCAATATACCATTTCACAGCGACCCCAATGAGGGTGCGTTAAAATAATCTTAACCAAATAGAATCGTCATTAAGGGAATTCGAGGAGCACCATAGGCAAAAGGTAGTAATGTGAACCAAGATCCTCACCATTCTTACCTTCGAATTTCGGAATCTCTGAAGGGAGTTTGGTGGGGAGGGGGGCCCATGTACGATCATGACACACAGGGTCATTCATCAACTTAGAAAAGTCTAGCAGATTAAGTGTGGCCAGAAAAGGGAGACGAGGTTGCGGCATCTGGCCCCAAGCTCCCTGAAAAGATTGTGCTTGAGGAACTGCAACCCATCTAGGGTTCTAGTAAGCACCATGGCCATGTCTGGGATTGTAAGACCCTCCTCCAGGCTAATTCATAAGAGGTTGGTTGGGCATCATTCCAGTAGGAATGTTCTAATGGGGATTATAAAAATTTCCCCCAGCCGGAGTGGCTCTGGGTTGGGGGTTGCCCAAGGTGTGAAAATGATCTCCTCTGGGTGTGAATCCGGAGAATAGAGGTGGATTCGTCATGCCAAATGTGTTGGTCATAATTGACGTTGAGGACATGAGGGTATAAGACAGAACTTGAGAAGAATACTATCCGCCAGGTTAGTTGTTCCACCCAAAAGCAAGATTGTTAGACCTGATATTAAAAGAAGAGATCCCTCCCATATTAGGAGTCATTTGAGGGATCTGAGAACCACCAAATGAGAATGGAGTACAAGGAGGTGTAGTGCCCCCAAGTCCAATGCTAGCATTATGGCCAACAGTTGGGATGGAGTTTGAAAGTTGTGAAATAAAATTCGGCATACCATAAGAAAAAGGACTAGATTCCATAAGGATGGACTGAACATTATAGCCCGGTGAGTGACCAAGAGACCCAAATGGGTTTGAGGCAAGAGATTGAGCATTCAATATAGGATGGGCAGTAGTAATGATAGGTGCCTCCGAAACTACAACCATTGTGGTTGTAGGAGTTGAAGGGGTTCCATTAACTATAGTGGGTGTGGGAATCGAAGGGCTCCCAGTGTTCTGAAGTCGGTTCAGTACTCATCCTTGTAGAATCACAAGTTTGAATAGTGGAGGTGTGTGTACCACGTCTAATAACTCTACACCTTTTAGAAGGCAAAGAATCAAAATCTGGTGGTAATTGTAACAAGCGACGAGACCAACGGGGAGGATGGTCTGACTCCATGATGACTTAAGACTCAAGATACAAAAAAAATAAATCCTAGGTCCAACTAGTAATCAAAGAGAACACCAAAATTCAAACGGCCAATATGCACACAAACGAGGTAAAGTGGTTGAAAGGGGCCTCCCTCCCTAAAGAAGGTATGTCTCACCCAAGAGGGGCCTGAGACCCTCTGCTAAAGATCAGAGGTAACATAATCAATTATAAGGGCCCTCGTGGGATTAACAACCAGTCGGTCAGATCCCCCCGGAGAGGTAATCCTCCATAAAGGTTGTGTGTTGTCCAACCCTTATCTGACCCAGGGTACCTGCAGATTAACTCCTGCAAATAACCTATGCGGCACCTAAGTCAAGCAACTAAGAAACCAATGTATGACTGATGCACAGGCGAGCAATCATAAATCAGGTCCACCGTATAGGTAGGGTAGCAAAGCCTGGAACCTTGAAAGCACCGCCTCTCACAGAGATAAGGGCACTAGCAAGATCCCCAAATACGAATAGATCCCAAGAAATATCTATGATGCTAAGAAGGTATCGAGGAGATATCCCTTCAACCAACCTCGCACGACCTCGTGATTAACTCTGGTGTAAGTGGAGCCTCCTAATATTACCGATTATATAATGGATTTCTCCACTCCCTTTGTTAGACACATATGTTGATTTAATAGCCTTGGAGAAGTTTACTCACAAAATCCTATTCCAAGGCACTAAATATTAAGCTAGTTTGTGCACCCTAGAAAATGAAATCGTGACTAATCAATTTTAAATTATACCGTTAATTTTAATGGTCGTGCTCACTCAAAAAGGTATGGTAGTGAAACTCATGATGTTATGATTCAGCAAGTAAAGTAAATATGAATACAATACAAAGTCCTAACTTCAATTTTCAATGAATGATATGATTCTTAAAACAAATGCAATTTTCAAATTCAACTCTGCAATTCTGGAGTAAAAATGCAATATTTCTTTACATGCACTAAGCTAATGACAAAGACTCAAAAGATCAAAATTCCAAGCAATGCAAAATGCCTAATATTTTTGTACTTTCAATATTAGAAAAAATGAAAATGCATGGACTAAACAACAACTTGATATATAAAAACTCTATTGTGTATAGAAAGAGACAACTCAAGTAGGATACCAAGAAGCAATACACCCAGCCCAATGTACAAGGACAATCAAAATGAAAATATGATGAGAAAGACTCTGCCCCAAAATTCAACCAAAGA
>JASDQU010948327.1:10286-40354 GCA_032191745.1 Picea mariana
CTGAATAACATTTCAAATATTGAATAATAATTTTATTACATAAGCGATTTGGTTTTCTGCACACAAAGATAGTGAATATTCTGTAAGCTACCATAACATAAGTTAATTGAGGTAGATGGATTCATAAATATTGGTCATTTTCACAAACTAGTAATCATTGAAAATTATAATTATATATCTATCCATGATTGGTTTTTGTAATTAAATATTGAAATATGGAAGATTTTCATTAAATCTACATATGAAGACAAAATTATTGGTAATTTTCAAAAGGTAAAACTAAATTCTTCCAACTGCTTTGTGGAAATTTGAAATTTCCATGGCGACTAAAATGTTAAACAAGTGAACTAAACTAATTTTTAAACACAATGGGCAACAGAAACGTTAAACAAAAAGACTAAAGTAATTTTAACTTTAATATATGGCTAGTCGAGATATGGAAATTCTCTATCCAAGGAAATCCCATATCACCTGATGTACTTAGGGTGGATAAAAATAATTACCAAAAAATATGTTGGATATAAAGTGGTTACCAACTTTTCTCAGGCGTTGGAAAGTTAAAAATGTTATAGATATATAAAATGTCTGGAAAAACCTAAAACCAGCTATTTTTTATTTGTCATTAAGTGACTACTTGTTATGAAATGAGTTTGGAAGTGACTTGTTCGAGGGCTCTATCATCTATATTGGTGAAGTGAAAGGGCCTTGGGATATAGTGCATATGAGCTCAAATATATGATAGGATCAACATTGTGAATCTACATTATTTTATTTTTTATTTTCCTTATGAGACCGTAAATGTGATCAAATATTATCTTGTAATAGAAGACTCAGAGCATACATTGAAGTTGAGTGCATGGAATCTTTAACACAATTGAATATTGTTTTTTTTTTATGACCTATTGGGTGATATAAGTCATAGATATATCTGGAGACTATCCACTCCTTATAAGAAAAGAAGGGAAAAATTAAAATAGACTTGAAAAACGAACATGGGATTTAATGTGTTTTTTTAATATATTTTCACAATCTCAATAGAAAATGTCTTCCCTACACCATCAACGCCTTGCATTCATTACAAATATGCATGGTCTCCTCCTCAATAACATGCGTTGAACAAGTATAAGAAAACCACAATTTTCATGTGTAATCAAAGCCCAAATAGGGGGTTGGGGGTGTGAAGTACATTTAAATTTATCATTTACCAGTTTATCTTTGATCCAAGTATGTTTTTCCCACTATTTATAAACACTATTACATTTGGGTCAAATTCCGACAGTGCCTTTGACGCAATTTCCACTTTATATTGTTGGGAGAATGACAAACAACAGACCCCCTCAAACGTAATTTCACATGACGTCTCTTTTCCGACGCTCTAGGTATCGTCTCTATTGCGACGTTTAATGGAGACACGTGTCATCTCGGATTTGAATGTCCAAACCACATATAGTCGTTGCTACAATGATGCCAGAGACATCATAATTCCGATGTCCCATTTCTTCGGCCTCCACAATGTTGAAACCATGTGACCAATGTTAGGGATGTCAGAAGACTGACGGCTAGCAACGTCGGTGGATAGACGATCAGCTATATACCAATGACAAGGACGCCATGTGATCGACGTTAGAGACATCGAAATACTGACGACTGGAAATGTCAGTGGAGCGAAGGTCAACTATATACCAATGACAAGGACGCCATGTGATCAATGAAATTGGACGTTGGAAGACTAACAACTGGCAACGTCGGTGGAACGACAGTCAACTATATACCAATGAAAAGGACGGCAAGTGACTGATGAAATCGGATGTCAGAATACCGATGATTGAAAATGTCAGTGCAACAATGGTCAACTATATACCAATGAAAAGGACACCATGTGACCAATGTTATGGACGTCCTAATCCTAAAAACCTGTACGTGTTTAAAAAAAAAATATGAGCTCCTGCCCTTCAGCTAATGGGTTTGGAAACTAGAAAAAATAAGAGAAGGTCTAAAGATCGTAGGGAAAAGTTAAATCTGGTGGAATATGCAAGTTGATCGGGCCCGAAATGTCATTGATCATGATCCATCAAGATCAATAGCCAGGAAAAGTTATGGAGGTTGAAGTTGCACATAGTATAATACCAAAAAGAGGTCCCACAATTCAAACCATAGTTTTCTCCCAAGGGTATGTGGCATCATTGGGAAAATTGTGAAACTAAAGGTGGATTCCCTTGAAACCATTTTCTCATACCCCCGCAAATTTTGAAAAGTACAAAGGTCGACGTTCTATTTATTTCATTTGGTTTATTGCTTTTCGAATACTGGAACCGTTAGGACCCGGTCACGACCACTATTTTCCACTTACAACTCAACTGTACACCATTTGCATGCCATTTATATTTGTTTCCAGTTACAGGGAAGAAGGTATGATCAATACAATATGATATCCAAAATACGTGACAGATTAGGACATTCCTTATGATTTGCAATGGAAGGAAATGGTCCAACTAGGTAAGAAAACATGCAGTTTTGAGTCTTGCACAAGAGGTTTAGCCTCCTTCTAGGATGCCCCATCTAAACACCTTCAACTTGTTGTGATAAGAGACTGTTTTAAGCTCTGTGAAGAGAGATTATCACTCTCTCCAGTCAATATAGATAGGCCATCTTGCACATTCAGTTAGATAAATAAACTGAAGAATAAAAATTCCTTCTCAAGGCCTAGCACAATGCATCCCATGTAGTAATGAATTTAAGAGTGTTGTTGGTATCTTATTATTTGATGACCCCCACATATAGCTTTATAGAAGTTTGTTGAGAATACCACTATGCTTAGGCAATTCCATTTAAATGGTTACTTGCAAGAAGGAGGATATTCTCTTCTATCATCTTTGGGAAGGCTTGCAAGTAGGCAACAAGGCTACAGAGCTATGAATATAGAACATCTCTACACATTTGACCACCATATTTAGGTAATTAAATTTAGGTGTCTAAATAGAAAGTAGATCTAGAATCCCTAGGTGTAAGTGTAAGGGATTTAGTGAAAATGTTGTATTGTCCTTGGAAAATGATGAATATGTTGGGATCTTAGTCATTATATGAGAAAATGATATGTATTAGGTTAAAATTATCCTAACACTATGAGGATCCATTGCAATAGATGCTATCAATGAGTAAAGTGTAGTGGAGATCATAGGTCTAGATATGGCTAGAGTTCATGCCAATCAAGGTGTTTGAGAGGTAAGGAGAGGGACATTGTAAAAAACATGTGGAAATATTTTAGGAGAGACATGTAATATTTACTATCATGATTATATTAAAATCATTATTAGTCCCTACAGAAGCCATCAATGCGTAAATACTTAAATACTTAATGAAACATTACAATATAAATATTGGTCCGTAGAAGCCATCGATGCATAATCTTCGAACCTACGCATACATTTCACCAACCCATCACTCAAGAGGAAAACACTATATGATAGTGACCATGAAGGAAAAACGTGCCATACAATTGCCAGAGATTATACAATTACCACATATTAAACCATAGTTAAGAATTTCATGCTACTCTTGAAATGAAAATTTAAAATTCATAATTTGTTGTTATATCATCATATTATATTTAGTTTTTAGAGGAAGTTCATCCACAAAAGAATGATTCTTACTTACATTCCATATCCATACCTTTACTAAAAAAATATACAACAATTGCCTAAAATATTCTCTCGGCGATCACATACTCAACCATAATTAACCATAGTTACCAACTGATTGGATCTTTCAAGTACAAAGGTTACGAAACCGGATGAGCCATAATCAAACTATCATTTCCATTTCCAAATCTACTTGGCAGGGACTAAGCTTCCATGTATCCCTTGTTATATATGCAATAAAATAATATATGAACCATATGAGATAGATATGACAAATGAACAAAGTGGATCTTGAACAAGCTAAGGTAAATAGTGAACAAAGAACTATAAAACATTTTTGAGCCATAGGTTGTAAGGATATTTTTGTAGTGAGCTCAAATCTATGATATTTTATATGCGATCCAAAGCATTTTATGTTGATGTAGTTAATATTATTGACCTAAAACCACTCTTGTACCTTATGTAGCCATACTATACATGCCACAATTTAAACAATAGTTCTCTTTTTTGCACATTCATTTGTTAGTTATTTTATTATGATGATTGGCACACAATTACTTTAAGTTTTCCTAAAATTATCTGTGTTGACATATGAAAAATTTGTTAACCTATTTTCAATGATGTTGTTAACATTCTTGGGTGTCATTCATTCTCAACTAGTGCATGTTTGATGCAATTTTTGTAGGAAGAACTTGTTATGTTGTACTTAGTTGAATAGGTTGTGTAACCTAAAAATACACTAAGGATGGTTGGGAGTGTTTATATGAGTGTGTAACACATCAATCAACATATCCTAGAAAGGATTAGAATTGCGTTGGTTTTCAACTGCGTAGAAGAATTCCGCCTCCTTCCCAACATGGTATCAAATCCTAGTTTGATATCATTCTGGAAATTTATAAATGTGTCCAGAATAAATGTATTTTGGTTATTAAGCAAGGGGGAGAATTGTTTTGACCTATTCAAGCATTCCCCTATTATATATCACATGGAATAGATATAACTACTTCATTTTGAAATTGTAGATACAAAATGTGTAAATGAAACATAGGTTATTGACGATTGTAGATAGTAAGGAAGTTTCTCCTACTGAAGAAACATACTGATTTAGTGAAGTTTGAGTCACATGTTGAAGATGCATAGTATATCATAATTTCTAGTGAGGTAGATCATATCACTCCTCAAGCTAGGAACATGAAGAGTTCACATAATATATGAACCACACTATAGAATTTGTATGAGATCTTGAATAAATCGAGAGTCTTTACTTAGGTAACCAGTTGTAGGTTTTGAAACTTGGTAAAAAAAAATGTTGTTGACTATGCGATACACATACAAGATGTATGCGACCAACTGTTTTAAATTGGTGATAAAATGGATCCAAAGGATTTGGTTTCTTTAACAAAAATATTGTTTGAATGAGGTATTTCAAACTTTTGTAACTAATTTGAATGTTTCAGGAAGAATTGGAACAATTTTACTTGATTTTCTTGGTGGCATGTTACTCCAAAGCATAACAACACTTGAATAGGTTCAAAAGTAAAAGTTTTTGTCAAGATCTCATAGAGAAAAAGATTAATAACAATCAAGGGAAGAAATTAGAGAAGATGCATTTTTGAGAAGGAAATTTGCAGAATGTAGAGAAATATTGACAAAATATTATTTGTGTTACTACTGTAAATATAAAGGATATAATGTGAAAGATTGATACAAGAAAACACATGAGTAGAGTAACAATTATGATAACAACACTGAGGAAGGTGCATTGGCCACATCACTTGTTGTGATTGATACTTTCAAAGATGCTTGGAGCATTGACTTTGGTGTGACCAGACATATCAGTGGAAGGCGTAATCAATTTGACAAGTTTGAACCACTACATAATGAGATAAAAAATTTGGCAATAAAAGGACCCCAAAGATTGATGGTGAAGGTGATGTACTTGTGTTTATACATATAGGTGAGACATGTGACATTGACAAAGAATTATATTTGAAATTTTAATTTGAAGATAAAATGCACATGATCATTGAAATTCAAAATGGATATGCATTCATAGCTCAAGTTATGAAGAAGATGGTCTATATCAATTATAAGGAAATGAAATTGGAGCTAACTATGCATTGGCAACAACAATTGACTCTAGCAGACTGTGTTGTTGAAGGTATGGATACTTAAGTTTATCTAGTTTAACCTTACTACAAAAATTGAATATGGTGTGTTAGCACTCTATAAATTTGTTTTGGAAGAGAAAAAAAATGACAAAGGTAACCTAAAAACCACTTTGAAGCTGGGTACTAGCCTACTCAGCTCAGAGAGATCTCTCTCATGTCACTTGGTCTCTAATAGATAACTTTTCTTTAACAAGTCGATGGCTAGGTTTTATTTCTTTGAAAGGGTTTTTTATGATTTCGTTGGCAAGAAAGGGAGGGATACTTATGGATATGGAGTCAAACTTCTAAAAACAAATGAAAGAAATGACTGGTAGGTAGAACTCACTAGAGGAAAAAGGATAAATGGGGTAATGAGTCTGAATTATAAATTGAAATTTGCAGGGTGTAAGAAGAAAGGAGAACATATAATTGCACCAGAGCATTAAATAAGATGAATTCTGACCTAGTTAGGAAGAACTTAACACAGTTTGAATTTCTTAAGTCGAGAGAATCATAAGATGAATTTTGGACCTTTAAATATCCAATTTAAACAAGAGAAAGTGAATATGAAATCAAGAACACAAGAAATACATATGAAGAAATAAGACAAATATCATACCACCACCATTAGAATCTTTTTCGTAGAAAGTTCAGGGTATCTTCATGTGCATTCCATTCAGATTCAGAAAATTACATCCAGGTTCTGAATAATTGTATTTCATTCCCTTACACTTTTTCCAATGCCCCATACATTTGAAACTCCTAACATTTATAAAAACTTAGTTCCTACAGTTTGAAACCAATTATGATAAAATCAGGAAGAAAATGTTTCATTTGAAATTGATTAAAATAGAAAAGAAATTGTTTCGGTTTGAAACCAATTACAAAATAGGAAAGAATCATTTCGGTTTGAAACTGATTATGAAAATAGGAAAGAAAATGTTCACAAAATCTAGGGTTCGACTCTTTCGATAGTTAGGTATGTTTCTTCACCCTTTAACTCTGCTTCATCATTTCATATGATTTGTTGTCCTTTATTGACATATGGACATCATCTACTAGGCCCTGGAAAACTGCATTTTGTCTTACCTAGCTGGACTATTTCCTTCTACTACAAATCAGAAGGAATGTCATAATCTATCATCTCCTTTATCAAAATCTCCAAGTCAATGCAAGAAGCATATGACATGACTGGTATTATAAGCTTGATTTTTTTGAACTTATTTAGAATCTCAAAGCTGGTAATTAGCTAGTCAACTAAAGTGGCTCCTTTCAAACTCTCCTTCGGGGTTTCAAACTTAGAATGATCCATTTTGGACTGATTCAAATGAGTATTGTATTCTTCCTAGTCATACAATTTTCCCTTGACATCCCAAAATGGTGGAATACCTTTGATAAACAATTCTACAAATAAATATTTAAACTCATGTACACTCTACTCCATCTGTGTTGCTTTAGTTTGAACTGATTTCAAAAGGTTATGTTTGGAGATGACCCTCCTGGCCCAAATAATAAATGCATTTATGCCCTTAACTCCAATGGTTTGAAGGTATGAAGTAGGAACAGAGTTGAGTAAATTTATGGCGTTCTGGGCCCATTCTAATAGATATTTGGCTAAGTTTCCATTCACAAAAGTACACTTATGTCTGGTTGTAATGGCTATGTTGTTTCTATCCTTAATGAAATTAAAATATGATCTAAATTTGGCATATTCGGAAGCTATAGAGTCCCAAATGATATGCTTGGCCCCCTGTAACAAACCTTTGCCTCTTAACCTCACTTTCAATTTATTTATTCTCTCTTGCAAGACTGCATTATCCTTTTGAAATTGAGATATACTTTCATCTTTTGCATGCATCTTCTACTTCAATTTCTCTATAATTTCCTTTAGTCCTTTGATTTATCCTTCCTTCAGGCTAACTTGTGACATAGCCTAGACAATTTATTCAGTATTTGATCCAATTTCTACAGTAGGAGCTAAAACCATAGCCTTATTTAGCAATTTTGTCTTTTCCTGTTACCATTTCACTTTTTCTTGTTCCAACTACAACACCTTAGATTTGTAATCTAGTATCTCTTGACGAAGTTTTGTCTTTTACTGTTCCATAACTACCAATTTTGTTGTTTGTGGACGCTCTGTAGCAGGCATTTTCAATCTCTTCTTTAAACTTTGAATTATTTTTTCTTTCTCATATGATGAAGACTTCACCCCTTGGGAACCTTCATACTCCAACCTCTTAACTTGATTTTTCCAAGATTTGTTAGATGCCTTTGCTTGCGTCAATTGTCTTTCCAATTTTTCTGCATAGGATGAAAATTTTGAATTCTTCAAGTTCAAACTCAAGTAATCAGAATATAACATGTCACTAGTTTGCCTGTGGAATTTGACCTTGTCTGAGGAATTTATGTTGTCATATTTTATCTTTATCTCAAAAAATTTGTCTTCTTCTACAACTGCGATGTTAAATCTCTTATTTTCAAAATATCTTACTGTTAATAGAGAAGATTTATGATGAGAGACTATTTCCACTTTAGGGAATAAATCCTTAATCTCACCCAAGGCTATATTTCCCTTCTCAACATATTGTTTTGCCAAATCTTCCCTGGAATGATAAGCTGAGGCCGATGTGTTATCAAAAAAATATTTCTTACTACAAAAGGTTATTGAGTTGCCCTCACTTTGGAGTTTATTTCCTTCTTCAATATCTACAGTGCTAGTACCACTTTCCACCATATTTAGATTTACTTGATCCCTAGACTCTTCATCTTATAAATACACAATCTATGTTGGTTGTGTAAATTTCATATTCTTTTTGACAGTCTATTGGTCATCAATGTCCATAGCCTCTGAAATGCTTCTCTTGTTGTAAACACTTGTTTTAGGAACTTTAATCATCAATTTATGAGGAGCTTGTTGTGTTTGAATTGGTTGCAGGGTTACTTCCACTTGTTGTGTTTGAATTGATTGCAAGGTCGCTTCCACATCAACATAGACTTATAGATTCACCAACCTATAAAAAACTTCAACCTATTCATGCTCATAAGGACCATTTTTATTCATATGTCTTCTTTTGGATATGATCAGGTGTGGATCATACCTTCTTCCCTGTAGCTGTGCAAAACCAATCTCTTTGAGATTTGCTTGTACCTGAGATAAACATGATCTGTACTTGACAATAAAGGGGCCAAAGACAAAATGGAACTTAAGGTTGGAGGCTCTGTGTAACTTTAGGAAATGATTTGCTTAAGATATAATTCTCTTCCTAATGAATTCAAGGGAAAATATTCTAGGAGCTAGAAAAAGAGACAATAGGTAAGGAGATTCATGATAACCATAAACCCAAATTATTGTTGAATGCATGAATAATACACAATATCCCACTCTATTCTTTGGATTTGGTTGTACATAACTTCTCATGTCATCCAGAACTCTAGGAAGGCTAGTATTGAAAATCAAACTATAAATCCTAGACATAACTTTGTTAACAAAGATGAGAAATCTAATTATTTTTCATTCAGTTGACACAAATGATGCTTCATGAAATTATCTATTGTTACTTGCTAGAAAAAGTTTCAACAAATAAGTATAGTATCTAAAATTCCTCTAGGAGTGGAAATTCACTAGTTGTTTATGAATAATATCAACTAGGAATTTATCAAAGTTAATACAGACTGACAGAACAGACTCGAACTTGAAAAAGGTCTGAATTCCACCACATAATTGTCACTATATAACCCTAAGACTTTACTCAATAAGTAGAAGACGCACTGGACTTCAATGACCATTAGATTGACATTTAATGGCACATACATTATTTCTAAAAATGGTCCAGGTTTGACAATTTGTTGTAAAAACAGGATTTAGACTTCTGATGGACATTCCCTATATACCCTAATCAATTTATCTTCATTGAATGGTTCATAATTTGAAGAAAAATACTATAGTATACTGAGGGATTCTCGAATTGATAGAACTTCTATCCTACACAAGACCCGGGATCCCTGTTTATTGGCAATGACCCTTTCTTCATGAGAGTATTGTTCGATGCACCAACCTACAAATTTAGGGAATGAGAAAGCAATTTCGATTGCATAGGGTACTATGGTGTGATGGAATGCTTCTAGGAATGGTATAATTTTATTGATTATATCAGAAAAATTACTTATGGACACAAAGATAGGGCAAATGGTGATTTCAACATCGGAAACATCTGCGTCCCTATCAATTAGGGCTTCTTCTATTTCTATAGAGTCTTTTCATGTAACTGAGGTTTTAATTGGATCCATGGTTACGATGTAAATACCTAGAAACAAGCATAAATGGTGTGCAGATGGTGTATTGTTGGGCTGCATGTGGAAAATGGTGGTTATGCTAAGGTTCTAATGGTTAGAGTATTTGAAAGCAATAAACAAATGAAATAAATCAACCGATGACCTTTTATTCTTTTCAACTTTGTTGGGGTGTGAGAAAGTGGTTTTTAGGAAATCTTCCTTTCGTTCTGCAATGCGCCTGGTGATGCAACATACCCTCAAGATAAACTTGTGGTTTAAATTAAGGGACCTCTTTTAGGTGTTATACTCCACACATCTTTAACCTCTGCAATTTTTCCCAACCGTTGATATCAGCGGATCATGATTCATGACTTTTTTAGTCCCAATAAACTTAGAACTTCTTCCAGATTCAACATTTTCTGCCATCTTTAAACCTTTTCTTATTTTACCTGGTGACTAAATCAATTAGTGCGTCTACAAGATTTTTGGAAACTTGGCCTCAAGCAATAATTTTTTTTATTGGTGACTAACATGGTGTATGGATTACAATAAACATAGGAACTTTGTGCTTGTATTCTTAACAAGGGAGTTTCCCTATTGGAAACGTGTGGCATGCAAAGTTAGTACTATTCAATTTATGCAAGAAAATGCATGAGAGTTTCCCTATTGGAAAAGTGTGGCATGCAAATTTAGTACTAGCAAGTAGACCGTATGCTGGAGGTGAAATGTATGTTATGAACTTAATTCATGATAGCATATAGTAGGGCAAGTCTGTCCCTTATGATCTATTTCCATATTTCATTTCCCTGTGTGGCCTTAATAAACCACTTTGCTACCAAGGTAAGTCTATAAGTGGCCAAATGATGAATGTTAAGGTCTCCATCTTGTGGTTTCCTAGTGCATACCAACCAATTGGCCATAGGTAGACCTTTTCCCCTTTATTATTCAACCAAAAGAGATATTTTAAGATAGAGTTTTATTGTATCCCTGTTGGTTGGGAAGCCAAAGAGACAAATAATATATATGCATTAAACTAAAAATATTGTCTCCCACTTGGATTTTGGATTCTAAGGAAAGGTCCTGACTATTCTAGTATTCAATTTTGAATGTAAGATTCTTAATAACCCATTTTCACTTCTGATTTCAAGTGATTTCAATGCTAAATATAATACCAAGATTCTTGGTGATTTCTCCCCTTTGAACCCATTGCCATTGGGAAGGAATCCACCCCGGGTGATCATCTAATCCAATAAGTATCATAAAGGTTTTATCCTCTTGTAGTATCTCTTTAGAATATTTACAAAAGGTGTTCATAAGCATAGTGGGGGTTTATTAAATATTACTGGGGAAGGTCAGTAACTTTACCTTGGTAAACTACCTTTTATAATAGATAACCCAAGGCATCAGATGTGAGAACATATAAATCAGAGGCTATAGCGTATCCCTGCATCGTTGATCTGCTAAGAGGAATAATATAAGAAAGGGATCTATTAACACACACAATAACCAAAGCATTGGAAAAGAGAATATTGACATAATATATGAACTTTGACCCAAATCCTAGCCACTCAATCATGTAGAGAATGAATTTCCACTCCAACTTTTCATAGGCCTTGTAATAGTCCAACTTTAGACACATTCCTTTAAAACATCTCTCTTTGTCCAGAAAAAAATCCAAACATTCAACGATGGAAATAACTCACAAAATTCTCTTCCTGATAGTATTTCAAATACAAAAAATTTCCACCATATAAAGATAGATCTAGATCTTGATGTAAACACTAGAAACTTTCATTTTGATGATATGACAAATAATGTTTTTGAGCATGATCGATTTGGAAGCCTGTTTTTTTCTAAAGAATATGAGCCTAAAAATTGTAAACCTAATCATGATGTCCTTGCTAACAAATATAACCATAAGGTATCATAGTTCTGTAATCAACCTTGTCTTAAATATGATAAATACTCTTAGGTAATTACTCTTGGTAGTCTAAAAAAGGTTTTGGACTCTTATGCCATTGGACATCGTGATTTTATTTATGACGATCCCTTAGAAACCTACAATTTGGATGACATTTGCTTCCCAGAAGAAAGTGAGAAGATGCCTAAAGTTCCCAATGATGGATCTAATCAACTTTGGGTTTCCCCCAAAGATAGTTTGCTAAAGACTAGTTCACAATTATCATTAGCTAATTCAATACATATTGATACCTTTTTATAAAAGAAGGATGTTAAGGAATTTTTTTTTTTTATCTTAAGATTGTTTTAGTGGAATCTCTAATTTTTGCAACCCCATCATAACCCAAAAACTCACTCCCTTTGAGATAAGTTGTCCTCTAGTTTATGATGGTTATCTTTAGTCTTGCACTAAAGAGAGGAGATGCTCTAACGAGAGTGTCAGAACATACCTGAATGAGCTCCTCTTGGTTTTGAAAATAATTTATTGGAGCCACGCGTCTAATATTTCATCAAACTACCTCCCTTGCTTTGAAGTAGCAGCAACGAATTCAACATTGACTTTGTTGTTTCTCTGTTGGATCGAGGGAGGTTTTCTCTAAGATTAAATGACTCCAATAAATTATTCTCTACTTATTAGGGCCAACCACATGAAGTAGGGATCTCTTATGGCCCCTCCCCACCACTTCAAATCACTCTGAATTCCCCAATACCTAGCATATAAATCTAGTGAAATATTTACAGCAAAAACAAACATATATACATACCAATATTCAGAATTTTTTCCAATGAAATAAAATGTTTCCTTGATCCATTTGGAGTGAGCTCAATTCTCCTAATATAAAAGTAACAACTATTTCATAAGATCATACACTACACTAAAGCACTTAACATCTAAAAACTAGAGAATGGAAATTGATGTGAAAAGAGGTTGTATTCTATTCCATCATATGACTTGGTTGGAGTATTAAAATGTACCTGTAAACATCATAGAAATCATCCCACTTTAATATATAAGTGAAAACATGTTATTTTCCAATATTTAATCATAAACTCATTCAAAATACTAAAATTAATGGTTTGGAAAATAATAGGCCTAAAATCATATGTAATCATGAAAATGGTCTTAATGTAAGGCTGCGGGAAAGAGAAATATGGTGAAAAGTGAAGTAAAAGGTTGGTAAAATAATGGCATTTTGGCGACCCAACAAGTAAAAAAAAGTGTTTCATAGAAGATAGATTTTATATTAAAGAGTTATTAAAATATTCATGTACATCATCATTTAGTACTTTTAGCTGGCCTCTTCTTCTTATCTCTATAGTTCCTAAGCATTTCATCAATATCTACGTCTTCCTTCTCTGGGTTCTCTTCAAAATCTGATTATGATTGCATCCTCTCATGTGGAGCACACCTAGTTGCAGACTAATCATGGGGTAATGGAGGCTGTTGTGATGAGGCATCACCTACAAAAGAAAAAAATACACAATTTAGACAGCCACTTTTTAAATATCAATGAACTAGTTCAATAATATTAAAAAAACACATGCAATATCATTATTTACCTAGTGAATTGGTTGACACCGTTGGAAGGGTTTCCACCACGTGATCCTTTTCAATTGTATGAAAATCAAGTACAACATTTTCTGCCATTGAGACCCTGATGTAGAGCCCTACCTCAACAGGGTTTGTTGAGCTCCCGGTCTATGGATCTTCTAATTCCGGTGAGACACAATGACTCCTTGGTCCCCGCTAGAACCTTCAACACCTAAAAACTATAGGTCCCTTGATGAATCTTGACTCCTCCAATTATAGAACTCTGAAATAGGGTTTAACAGTCCCTAGATGCTCCCTTAAATTCTTCAACCATATGACCTCCAGCTGCAACCTAGGGCCTAGCTTCTAAGCATGTCGAGATTTCGCGTATCGGGAACTCATGAAATAGTTCTCTCCCCTTCTCTTGAAATGCAAACTCATGATGAACTCTATGTCATATCGATGGTCTTGATTCCCCCACGATTCGACGATCCAAATCCTCTTTTCGCGAAGTCAGAAATTCGCGACTCGCGACTTCCGAAAGTTGCTTCCTCCACTCTCCCGACTCCCTAAATGTCGATATTCTAGAGTGTCAAATAAACGGCTCACACTCCTTCAGATATGATGGCTACTATCTCTCGTGAGCTTGTGAGTGTTGAAATACTCTTTCCCTTATCCTCCTCGCAGATCTACTGGATCCAACAACCCACAAAAATAGGTGTTTCTCCCTTGAGGAGTTTCTACCATCCGTCGAGATTCTCGATGGTTCCTTGCCAAATAACCTGGCATCAAACTTCCTGATCTTGATTCCATGAGGTGACTTCAAACTTCATCTTTTCTCTGAACTTACCTCGACTCTATCCTTCCTGAGCTTGATCCTTGTTGCAAATTCAAGGATTCTAAGGAATCTTGCAAACACTCCTTACGGCTTCCATAATAACCTCTCATTATTCGACAACTCCAACTCTGAGCACTCCTCGTGACAAAAGTTCTTCAACCAGTCACTTGGGTTGGAAAAGCCTAAGACCATCCTCATCCTGGGCACACCTTGCATGGATTTGTGATATACTCACACTTATACTGGTATAAGTTAACATTATATCTTCTGATCTTTCTAAGATAAACTCAGAACCTTGTCAACGCACTCCTTGTGGAGTTTCACTGCACTCCTTGCGAGAATTCTCAGGGAGAGAAACAATTGAAACTTATACTCTCCTCCCAGACTTCATACATTCAACATGAATCACATACATATGAAATTGAAACAAATGCATAACAGAGACTGGAATTAGATTGTAAACATACCATTCAATAGATGCATATAGAAACCAAAATACACCAGACAATTGTATCAAAGCATTCTTATATTAATTCAAGTGCTTATGTACATGGTCTAAAACAACAATAACTGTATGCTCATACAACTTCTAAAATCTTTTTTCTTCTTTGTTCTCCTATTCTCTCTCTTTCTCTACTATCTCTTATAATGAGAATGACATTACAATACACACGAGGGAGTCTTATTGAGTTTTTCCCTCCAACAATCTTAAACTATATTATTGAATTAAAGACTACAACTACTTTACATTTATTCTAATAAATGTCCACAACTGACAAATTAGAACAATGCTCAAGATCTATATTACAATCCATAAAACATTAAATTCAAATACATCCTTCCATCTATTACATTAATGGTTTCATCTTTTGAAATTCAAAATGTGCGTTGACATATCTCGCTGTTTTCCACCCACGCTTGTTGGTGATGCTCCTGCATCATACTCCTCTGGCTGAAAAATTCATGGACTTCGGTCCATGAGCTCCTACACCATCTATCCATGTTTCTAGATATCTGATTCACTTTCCCAACTGGCATATTCAATCGAGTTTCCTTTCCGCTTTACCAAATATTCAAAATATGTCTTCCTTCGGGTCTTCTTGATAACTCTCTGATCGATGATCTTTTCTATCGGTGACTTTTCAGCTACAAGCATCTGTTTGACCCAATGAATTTTCTCCTGACTCTCTACTCCTCTTGCTTCATATACTTTGTTAGGATATATATCTTCTACATCAGATATGGGTTATTTTCCCACATCATCTGGAAATTTCATCTCATAAGCATTTGCCTCAATTTTTCGTAAAATATTACATGGTCCTATCTTTTTAATATTCAGTTTATTATATGTTCCCCTTGCGAACCTTTCTTTTCTGAGATGTGACAAAACTAAATCTCCCACTTTGATTTGAAGCTCTCTCCTATGTTGATATGCTCTGCTCTTGTATTCCTAGTTGGAACTCTGCAACCACTCTTTAATCTTACTCTGGAGCTTCTGCATCTTTGCTACAAAATCTTCTTCTCCAACACTCCTGAACTCATTGTGTTCTAAGTCTCTCATCTCAAATAATCCCCTTGGCTGCATTCCATATAGTATCTTAAATGGGCTATGTCCTGTGCTCCTATTAGATGAGTCATTACATGCAAATTCCACTTGCGGCAGTATCTGATCCCACTGACTATGATGTTCATTTACTAAACTCCTCAATAAGTCCCCCAAACTTCGATTTACTACCTCAGTCTATCCATCCGTATAAGGGTGATATGTTGAGCTAAGAGACAAATTCGTCCCCAACTTCTTCCATAGTGTCCTCCAGAAATGACCAACAAATTTGGTATCTCTGTTTGAAACAATACTCTTGGGTAAACCATGAAGTCGAACAACTTCATTGAAAAACAGATTTGCAATGTGTGTTGCATCACTGGTTTTCTAACATGGAATGAAATATGCCATTTTTTAGAATCGCTCGACTACCACGAATATGGAATCACGACCTCTCTGTGTCCTCGGTAGTCCCAACACAAAATCCATTCTTACCGTGTCCCACGGCCTCTCTGGTATTGGAAATGGTTGATACAACCCAATATTTTGTCTTTTCCCCTTTGCGTGCTGGTAGATTCTACATCTATTGACAAATTTCCACACATGTTTCTTCATTCCTGGCCAATAATACAAATTGTTCAACTACGAAAATGTTTTATCATGGCCGAAATGTCAAACCAATCCCCCACTATGCTTTTCCTTCAAAAGTTTTTCTCTCATAGAACTCTTCGGGATACACAACTGATTTCCCTTAAATAGCAGTCCATCCTGAATTAAATATTCAATCCATTGGCTCCTGTCTCTTAAAACAAGATTCTCACATGCTTCGTAAGCATCCTTGAAATCTGAATCATCTCGGTACATTTCCTTAAGGCTATCAAAAACTAAGGTCTTCACTCGAAACTCCTGCAGAATCAAACATTTCCTGCTCAATGCATCAACAACCTTGTTAGCATTTCTAGAAATGTGCTTTATAACAAAAGTAAAGTTCTACATGAACTCAACCAATTTTCCATGTTTCTGGTTCAATTTCTCTTGTCTATTTATAAACTGTAAGGCCTAGTTTTCACTATACAAAATGAACTCTTTTGGAACCAGGTAGTGCCTCCATTTCTTCAGTGCTTGTATGAATGCATAAAATTCTTTATCATAAGTGGAGTAATTTATTTTGGCCTCATTCAATTTCTCACTGAAGTATGCAAATGGTATATTGTCTTGACTTAAGACTGCTCCAATCACAAATCCATTTGCATCACATATCACTTGAAATGTCTTACTGAAATCTGGCAGAACCAAAACTGGTTGTTCAATTATCTTCTCCTTCAATAATTTGGAAATTTTCTCCACTTCCTCTGTCCAATGAAAATATTTATGTCTTTTCTGAACTGTGTCCATCATTGGTGCATAAATTCCACTAAAATTTCTGATGAACTTCCTGTAAAAACTGGCTAGTCCATGGAAGCTTCTGACTTCAAAGATATTCCTTGGTGGCAAACATTCTTTTATCACTTTCACCTTCTTCAGATCCATCTTCAACTCATTCAAAGAGATCACAAAACCTAAATAAATGAGTTTTGTCTTCATGAAAGATGACTTCTTCAAATTTATTAGCAACTTCTCTTGTTGCAACCTCCTCATCACTAGAGTTAAATGTCTCAAATGTTCCTCTTCAATATTACTTAAGATCATTATATCATCAAGATACACAATTAAAAACTTCCCAATGAAATATTTCAAGCCTTCGTTCATAAATCTCATAAAATTACTTGGTGCATTCGTCAAGCCAAATGGCATGACAAGACATTCATACATCCCTTCATTCATCTTGAATGTTGTCCTCCATTCATCACCTTCCCTCATTATAATCTGATGATATCCACTTTTCAAATC
Source organism: Picea mariana (assembly GCA_032191745.1). NCBI lineage: Eukaryota > Viridiplantae > Streptophyta > Pinopsida > Pinales > Pinaceae > Picea > Picea mariana. The sequence goes on from JASDQU010948327.1 coordinate 28,108, forward strand.
AATTTTTGAAAAAAACTTTGCCCCACTCAAGAAATCCATCAAGTCATCCATTCTGGGTAAAGGAAATTTATATCTGATGGTGATTTTGTTTATATTCCTCAAGTCAGTACACATTCTCCATCTGTCATTCTTCTTTAGACTTAACACTGTTGGTACAACGCATGGACTCAAGCTTTCTCTAATCAACCCTTTGTCCATCAAATCCTAGAATTTCTTCTTAACCTCTTCATTCTCCTGTGGTGTCAATCTATATGCTTATTTGTTTGGAAAAATAACTCCTAGTATAAGGTCAATAGGATGGCTTATACTTATGATGGGTGGAAATGAACAAGGTAAATCATCCACCAATATATCAGTGAAATTTTCCAGCAGTTCCTGAATTTCCTCAGGTAGATCATCCATTGAGGTACTGGTCAAGATGACTCTAGGTTTTCTAACCACATCAAAGTGAATTTCTTCCCCTTTTCTAAATTCACCCAGAAGTTCCTTCCCACTCATGAGAAGTATAGTATTGCTTGTTTCTTCTTTCGCCTTCTTGTCTTCAATTGGCAATAACCTATGTGTCCTACCATTCTTCTCCAAGGTGTAAGTGTTCTTTCTTCTATCATGAATAACATTTCTATCATATTGCCAAGGTGTCCCCAACAAAAGATGACAGACATCCATGGGAATTACGTCACATAAAATCTCATATTTATATCCCCCTATCTTAAATTCAACTAAACATTGTTTAGTGATTGTTACCTAATGTCCTTTTTGCAACCACGAAACTTTATACAGGCTTGGATGTGCAACTATCTCCAATTCCAGTTTCTCCACCATCTCTATGGATATTAAATTATATGTGCTTCCATTTTCAACTATCATCTTGCATACCCTGTCTTTGGCCTTGCAAGCAGTCCTAAACAAACTATTCCTCTGGACTGGATTTTCCATTTATTTCTCTAGTTTCAAGAGAATTTTTCTCATCATCAAGGATCTTCCAACTTCTGCATATTTTGCCTCAACATTTCTCCTTTGTTCTTTTGAAATGTGAGATTCACCTCCTCCATCCCTTTTTCTATTGGGACATTCCCAATATTTGTGTCTAATCTTTCAACAGAAAAAACACTTTACTTCACTTCCTCTGCCTCTTCCTCTTCCTCTTGCTCGAGGAAAGTGTTCCTATCGACATATTGTCTCCCTTGTGAACTTCCTCCCCTTTCTAGTTTATTATGAGGCTTCTTTTATTCATCCTTGGGATTTTGTACTCTATCCTGGGCAATTGCTTTGCCTCTACTCTGACTTCTAACTTTGCCCCTTTGACCTTTCTTCCGAGCCAATTTCTCTTCAACCTTCAAAGCAACCTTCAAAGCATCTTCCACATTTCTGATTGTCACCATGATCATCTCATCCTGAATCTCATATCTCAGGCCATTCATATATCTGGTGACTTTTTCATCGTCACTCTCACAATGACCATCTCTGATGTTTAACCAATAAGACTCTTCTATATATTCCTTCACTATCATCCCTTTCTATCTCAAATTTTGCATTCTTTGAAACAAATTGATTTGATAATCTCTAGGTATGAATTTGGCTTTTATCTTCACGACTATTCTATCCCATCTCTTAATTCTTTATTTTCCCTTGCAATGCCTATCATCCTACAGTTCATCTCACTACAGTGTTGCATGTCCTTTCAGTCTAGTGACAACGTGCTTTACTTTCTTGACTTCTTCGATATCTTCATAATCAAAATATTTATCCAGAGCTCTAAACTAATCTAGCAGCTCCTCAACGTCCAAGTTGTCTTCATACATCGGAATGTCCAACTTTTCTTTAGCACCTATTCTTGCAACAACTTTAAATAGACATTCCTCTACAACATCTTCGGCTACAACTTCTTTGTCTCCATAATTGTTCTCGCTTTCAGCCTCACTGATATCTCCAGTATCAGGTGTTTGTGGATTAGGAATAGTTCTTTATGGACGTCTTCTTGGCGGCATTGTTTCAATCTGTCCACGCAGAATTCAAACCACAACTGTCCTCTATCTTCTCTTGCTTACAGAAAATAATAGTTGTAAGCTATGATACCACCTGACGTAGATCCCTACCTCAGTAGGGTTTGTTGACCTCCTGGTCTATAGGTATTAGAATTCCTCTGAGCCGCAATAACTCCTTGGTCCCCGCTGGAACCTTCAACACCTAAAAACCACACGTCCCTTGACGAACCCTGAATCCTCCAATTCCTGAACTCCAAAATAGGGCTTAATGATCCCTATCTCCTCCCTTGAATTATTCAACCATATGAACTTTGACTGCAACCTGGGGCCCATCTTCTGAGCACGTCACGATTTCACATATCAAGAACTCGTGAAGTATTTATCTCCCCTTCTCCTGAAATGCAAACTCGCAATGACCTCTATGCCAGATTGATAGTCCTGATTCCCCCACGATCTGATGGTCCAAATCCTCTTTTCGCGAAGTTGGAAATTCACAATGTACGACTTTTGAAAGCTGCTTCCTCCACTCTCCCAACTCCCAAAATGTCAATATTCTAGAGTGTCAAATCAACGACTCACACTCCTTCAGGTCTGGCGACTAATATCTCTCCTGATCTTGTGACTATTGAAAAACTCTCGCCCTTATCCTCCCCATAGATATAATGGATCCAACGGCCCACGAAAATCGATCTTTCTCCCTTGAGTAGTTTCTACTGTCCATCGATATTCTCAATGGTTCCTTGCCAAATAACTCGGCGTCAACCCTCTTGAGCTTGATTCCACAACGTGACTTCAAACTTTTTCTTTTCTCTGAACTTCCCTTCACTCTATCCTACCTGATCTTGATCCTTGTTGCAAAATCAAGGATTCTAAGGAATCCTGCACGCACTCGTTGCAGCTTCCACAATAACCTCTAGTTATTCAACAACTCCAACTCTTCACACTCCTTGTGACAGAAGTTCTTCAACCACTCACTTTGGTTGGAAAAGATGAAGACTATTCTCATCCTACACACACCTTGCATGGATCTGTGCTATACTCACACTTCTACTGGTATAAGTTAACTCTATCTCTCTTGAGCTTCATGAGATAAACTCAGAACCTTGTCAACGCACTACTTGTGGACTTTCATTGCACTCCTTGCAAGAATTGTCAAGGAGAGAAACAATTGAAACTTATACTCTCCTCCCAGACTTCATACATTCAACATGAATCAAATACATATGGCATTGAAACAAATGCATAACATAGACTGGAATTAAACTGTAAAAGTACCATTCAATAGATGCATACAAAAACCAAAATACACTATACAATTGGATCAAATCATTCTTATATTAATTCAAGTTCTTCTGTACATGGTCTAAAACAACAACAACTATTTGCTCATACAACTTATAAAATCTTTGTTCTTCTCTGCTCTCCTATTATCTCTCTTTCTCTAGTATCTCTTACAATGAGAATGACAATAGAATACATACGAGGGAGTCTTATTGAGTTTTTCCTTCCTACAATCTTAAAATATCTTATCGAATTAAAGACTACAACTACTTTACATTTATTCTAATAAATGTCCACAACCGGCAGATGAGAGCAATGCTCAAGATCTGTATTACAATCCCCAAAACATTAAAAGAAAATACATCCTTCCATCTATTACATTAATGGTTTCATCTTTTGAAATTCAAAATGAGCATCAGCATATCTAGTTGTCTTTCACCCGCACTTACTAGAGATGGTCCTGCATCAGACTGCAAACTTTATAAGGACAATCATAGATGTATAAGTAAAAAAAATAGAAGTACAAAATGTATAACTATGAAATTATTAATTATATGATTAAAATACAACCATATTATCGTCATGTGCTAGCTTGGTCATAGCACCATCATGGGGCTACACCCCTGTGGAATATTGGGACTGCACGGGAGATCCATCTTCTGGTTGTAAACTGCTATCAATGCATTGTTGTCCAGTACTAGTGAATTAATTGAAAGTGTTGCTACCCTAATTAAAACAAAGTTGTAAAACATTGAATTTATCGATGATATCCAACATGACTATATTATATTAATAATAAAGGTTAATGGGATTTAATTTTATTTACCTTATCCTGCAAACTAGTTCTTGGTAACTGCCTAAGGTTTTTAGATGTTCAACTACAACTTTATAGTTGTACTTGTAACCACTATGGAGGTCTTCCTCTATGGTTTCAGTTCTAGACTCGTCACCCTGCATTGCATAAGAGTATTTATTTTTAATTTTATTCGTTGCAATTACGTATAATGTTTAAGGTGATACAAATAAGATACTTAGGTACTTACAATTTGTGACTGGAACTTCAAGTAGCCTCCCTGGCCTGGCCTGTGTTGGCCACATTTGGCAAGAATTTATTTTGTTTCCTTTGACATGTCAGTCAACCTATCATCAAAAGCTCGAAGTATGTTAATATAAACCACAATTTTATTTACATCTAAAAAAAATTGAAGGTATTGAATTGAAATTGTAATTTACCTTCTGGGACCAGAGTGTGTTTTTCCTTCATCTGTCAATTTCTTCTCTTTTGCGTTCTCAATGAGGGCCTTCCACTCCCTATCTGGAATCATCAGCGGACTCTCGTACCTATCGTGTTTTTTCAAGTTCTTCCTATATGTTTCTCACGTATATTTTAAATATTGGCCAATTGCGACGGTGGCCAAGGTCTTATTAAAAGTGTCTACACCAAAAAGGATTTCGAGATAATCCATCAATTCTTTTTTGAGGTTGGAATTCTGGGAATTCCACCTCTCCCATATGGTGGGACCAAAAATGAGAAATGACTTATTCTCCAAGGACCTATAAAAATCATTATTGCCTACATGCAAAATGATTCTATGATTATTAATTTAAAAATAATAATTTAGATGATTTATATTTGTCTGCATAGAGAACATGAAACAATTAAAATTTTAAAAATTACCTGGGACTTTAACTTGCTTTAATTGAAGCCCTTCCTCATTGACCATAAATGTTCCCTTAGGGGTCCTTGTTTTGGTCACATGTCTTGCACATTAATTCAGTTATGTAAGAAAATAAAATAATTGATCACCACAGAAATAAAATGCACATTAAATGAAATTTGAAATTTGGTGTTTGTTTACTTGTTCTGAGGACACTTTTGATTTACCATGATCATCCTGCCAGATTATAGTAAAATTAGAACAGCGATCATTATCATGAGAAATAAATTCAAATGTATGAGAAATCTTCCCTCTTTATTGACATCCAAGGAGGAATGTTATTGTTGATAACAAAAATAGGCCACACTGAGTAAACATACCGAAGCTCTCCAAATGGATTAACACAATAAAGAACATAATAGAAATCATAAAATATAAGAGTCATTGCTTATAGGTTGAATAAATTAGTATTCATACCACCCCCATAATAGAAACATTTGTATCTATTCGATTCAAATTGTAATCAATCAATAATTCTTCCTGTGCAGCTATTGATTTTATTGCACATACGATTACACGGTTTCCTTCACGCCCCTGAAATACGCAATTGGGTTGTTTATTTGTGGTCATGGTTCATGTACTGCTTATAAACCCTGCAATGTTCCCCATTTCTTTTGGCCTTCCATCAATATAGGTAGTTCTCCTTTATTTTTATCATTGTTTTTTAGCTGTATATAATTTGCATCCAAGCCATATGTTCACACACTTTTTTTATATTGGACTATTCATATGAAATATTTGTATATATAATAGGGTACAACGTACTCCATGAATTCAGTTAATCCATCGTAACAAACCTTTATGCCATCCATGGAAAATATCCCCAAACCATGTAATGACGATGGATCAATCCGGTATATCCTTTCTTTTACACAAAAATTGGTGTTTATTTCAGGAATATCCTTGGGTACCCATTTTCTCACTATATATTTGTACCTCAAGGGCACCTCAATGTCATCTATGCTCTCATGATCATAATAACATGATCCCCCTTTCGCAAGAAAAAATTCCATGCGTCTATGGAATTTTCTTCCCATCTTCTCATCTCTAGTTGATCTCTGCCTGTTAGACCTACTAGATGTCTCACTTTCCTCTATTCTACCTGAACTTACCTCACTCAAAGAATATAGATCTAACAAATACCTTTTTTTTTGTACATCCTATAACACCATTAATGACAAAAATACTCAGTCAATCAAGATGTAACACTAGTTCATTACTAGTATCTTGTTGGTATCACAGTAAGCTCATAATGATTACCATAGTATTACTCTTTCACAATTGTATTATTCTCAATTACTATTGGTATACTATCTGGGAATTATAGGGGTATGTTTGGAGTCAAATGAAACATGACAACAAGTGGCGATAATAAGACACGATGTTATTTGGAATACCCTGGAACTAATTCCATTAGATACAGACTCGATCCTAAGGCCAATTAAGGAGAACAAACAACACACTCTAATTAATCTAGGAGTCAAGCATGCAAACAAGCCAACTTTGTACTATGACTAGACCATCTTTATTTGAAATGATTCATGTAACATATTTCATTGAATTATTGTGATCTTGGTATCTCTTGGAAGTACTTTCATTGACAACGTCAATGCTCTTTTCTCCTTTAGTCGACCAACCTACATTAGTGGATTCCTAATGAAGATGGAATAGAGTGACTCAATCCCAAAAAAATTGTTGAAATTGAAGAGGCATCCATGGTCAGTTGTTAACAATTGCTATAGATGTAGATGAGATAAGATAATGTTATTAATTTCCAACAAATGACCAAAAAAATTGGTCAATGGGACTAAAAGAAACATCCAATGTCAATACAATGTGGGAGTGTAGAAGAAACTCCTAGATAATGTTGAAATCTAGAAATCAAAAGAAAATCCACCTAAGGACTTAGAATATAGATGTCCAAGAAGAAACCTAGTTTCCTTTTCAATAAGATGCACCAAGAAAAAATGCATTATCTAAAGAGGATTGAACAAAAGAGGACATACAACCAATTTAAAACTAAACTCTTAGGTTATAAACCAATATTGGAAATATCTGCCAAATGTGAGCTCACCCGCTAATGATTATGATTGGTACCAAGGTACTGAGTGTGAACCCACATGGTGTGAAAAAATGTCTTTTATTATTTCATTGTGGGCATGACTATTAGGAGATGTGTAAGGTAGCTAGAGAGGTAGTGGGGGGGCCCAGAGGGCCCATAGTGATAATAGTGGAGGTCATTCAATGTAAGGTGGACTAGGTCCACTATATTATTAAATAAGGCCCACTATGGTAGTTAGATATAATAAATGAGTAGTTAGATATAATAAATGAAGGAAGACTTCTTAGAAGGTTCTACTTCTAGAATATTCCTCCTCTAGAATGTTATTAGGTGATGGTAGCACTATATAAAGGTGTTCAATAAATGTAAGGGAACATGAAGAGAATTATTGTATTTGGAGCGGTATCTCAATAGGAGGATGCCCTCTCGAAGAGGCAACTGAACATGAGAGGATCCCTTCCATAATAGGATCCATTGTACGGTGTTGCCCTACCTCAAGGGTTTGATAGTAATAAAAGAGATTTTGTATATTTTTCTTGTATATCTATTGTTGTTATTTTTTATTCATTCTTTGGTTTTTAACAAGTACTATCAGAGCACTTTCATTGGCAGACATTGTGGGCAAATATTTTTTATTTTTGCAGATTTTTTTTTCGGAGAAGAAAAAGTGGGCCGCGACATTCCAGAAATTTTTGGTATATTTCTATGAAAAAATTGTAGAAACAGGTTTTGGATCTGATCTCCTCTTATAAAAACACCCAATTTGAAAAAAAAAATTGTCCGAAACAGAGTCCGAGAAGTCAAGATATTGAAGTTTTAAAATCTGCAATTTTTCAGGATTTTTTCCGCGGACGACAGCGTGGTTATTTTTTTTTTATTTATGTAGAATATGGAGTCTGAATTTGTTCAGATAAATTATAGATCTAAGTTCCTCTGACAATTTCACCCAATTTCAAAAAAAAAATCAGCCGAAACGTAGTCCGGAGAGTGAAGTTATGAGCATTTTAAATTCAGCAGTTTTTCAGGGTTTTTCCGGAAAACGCCGCGATTTTTTGCAGTAACTTATTGTTCTATTTTTTGAGTTTTTTTATGATGGATGTGGGACCAAAGAGTTCTTAGGGTGCTCAGTTAGATATTTCCTCTGAAACCCTCAAGGGAATTCTTGAAGCATTAAAATCCAAATTGTATGACACTTTGGATGCTAGATTGCATGACCCTGCAAATGGTCTCAATGGTAGTTTCCATAGTATTCGAGATTCATTGGATAACATGCAGCATATATTTCTTATGGAAGACATTAGAGATGAATATAATCAATAAATATATGCTTTGTATGATTTTGAGGCCGATTATGATGACTGGTATATGGATAGTTGTCATTTCTAGGATGACAACCACTTTCATATTTTATTTGATGACTCAAATCCACCTTCTGTAGATAGCATCAATGCGACAAATAGAGAGGCAATGATTATTACAAGTGTCCATCCTGCATATTCTATAGTGGTATTATTCCTTTCAGATTCTTCTATGACCCTTTTCCACTTTGTGGATGGATATTCTTATTTGGATCCACATGATAGGTGTCAGTGTTTGGAGCATCATTTTGAGTTGGTTATTGGGTTCCAAAATCTTCCATGGGGAGTTCACATGAGCACTTGGACATGGGACCCGAGCTTACAATGGTGGTTGGGATACTTCAGCATGGTGGCTTTCCTTTCTACATGGGACCTTGGTTCTCCAGTCTTCTTCAACATTATGGTCCATAATAATCCATGAGACCCTGGTATATGGTTGTACATCAAGCGTTGAGGACAACGCTTTCATAACGTGGATGGAATGTAAAGTAGCTAGAGAGGTAGTGGGGGGCCCCAAAGGGCCCATAGTGATAATAGTGGAGGTCATTCAATGTAAGGTGGACTAGGTCCACTATATTATTAAATAAGGCCCACTATGGTAGTTAGATATACTAAATAGGTAGTTAGATATAATAAATGAAAGAGGACTTCTTAGAAGGTTCTACTTCTAGAAGATTCCTCCTCTAGAATGTTCTTAGGTGATAGTAGTACTATATAAAGGTGTTCAAGCAATGTAATGGAACATGAAGAGAATTATTGTATTTGGAATGGTATCTCAATAGGAGGAATCCCCCTCGAAGAGGCAAGTGAACATGAGAGGATCCCTTCCATAATAGGATCCATTGTACGGTGTTGCCCTATCTCAAGGGTTTGATAGTAATAAAGGAGATTTTGCATATTGTTCTTGTATATCTGTTGTGGTACTTCTGTATTCAGTCTTTGGTTCTTATAATGGAAGGGATCCTCTCCTGTTCACTTGCCTCTTCGAAGGGGAATCCTCCTATTGAGCTATCTCTCCAAATACAATAATTAACTTCATATCTCATTACATTGCTTGAACCCTTTATATAGTGCTACCATCACCTAAGAACATTATAGAGGAGGGATCTTCTATAAGTAGAACCTTCTAAGAAGTCCTCTTACATTTAATATATCTAATTGCCCATTTATTATTTCATTGTGGGCATCACTATTAGGAGATGTGGTCACAGTTACAATTATTTATGAAGGATTACCAAATCCATTTTTTGTTGGCATCTTCTCTTCCAAGGTACATCCATTCATTGTATTTGTGATGGTTTTTATTTCCATATCACTATGATAAAGAAGTGTCTTTTCTTTCTTGTATCTGAATACAATTACAATCGGTGAAGGCAGTGAAAAAATTAAATGAATTGGAGTTTTTCATACTTGTTGAATGATTTCCTAAGCTCACTAATTCTACATCCAGAAAGGTTTAAACTTGAAAGGAATCAACCCGCAAACCTCTCTACTTGTATATAAAGGGAAATTGGTTTGTGAGGATGTGGATGAGATGATGTATGTTCAAGAGGAAATAAATTTCAATAACGAAGTTTTCTAGCTTCTTTGAAATGTTCACAGACGATAGTCTTTGGTTATTCCATGTATATTTCCTTCACTTTGGATTGGGGTTGAAGAGGTCCTAATGCCCTATTAATTCATCCACATATTTCATGGAGGGGTCTCTTATGTATGATTTAATATAGGAAAGGTCAAGAATTTGATTATGTAATTCACAAGTGAGACATCCTTCTCCTAATGGTAAAATTAACTTACATAATTTGGTGATGACAAATACATTAAGGAAAATATCAAAGATCACATCTTTTTTAAAAACTAGTAAGTGCACATCAAAGTTAGAAGAATTAGAATTAGATTAAACTAGATGAGGCATTCATCCTTGATTTTTTTATTCAATATATATATATATATAAGACAATATAGTTATAATATTGTTTTCCAAGGATAGGCCTGGTACTATTTCATTGTGTCATAGGTGCTCTCTAGAGTTTTGGTTTCAATGTGGTGGGTGCAGGTCTTGGTTGTGGTTGTGAAACAACAAGCACTAGTGGAGGCACAAGAAGGGAAATAGTGCATGCCTATGTTTTACTCTAACATTGGCGTAAGGGTATTCCCAAGGTCCACACCTAGGTACTAAGAGAATACGCACAAGAGAACTAGGTGAAAATAGGGATGCAAACGAAGTGTGAGAGTTGATGTAGGTGTGCAGGTGTAGGCTCAATTTAGGGCCAAGTTGCCTTGGTTTGGTGAACCCATGGATGTTGAGAAAAGTTTTGAAGGGGTTTCTCTAGAGTTTCAAAGGGGTTTCGAAGGGGTTTTCGAAAGGGGTTTATCTGGAGTTTCAAAGGGGTTTTCAAAAGGGTTTTCTTCAGTTAAAGAGATTTTCATTTTTTGAGAAGAATTGTGCATGTTATCCAGTCCCTAGGGTTAAAAATGTTCAAATTGGCCTCAAGCTGGATGTTCAAATTGGTAGGAAAAAATTACTTCACACAAAAGAAAACATAGGATAAAAGATAATTAAAGTTTATTCCAAATTTAAATTAGAGTGTGCAGAGGTAATCACCATCCTTGTCATCTCCCTCAGTCTTGGCATCGCTTGATAAATTTCACAGACCCTTTCCCTCTCCCTCAGTCTTGGCATCACCTGATCAATTTCATAGATGTCCCTCGATGATCTCGTGCGCAGGTTTCCCTCTCCTCGATCTTGGAATTTCTTGATCTCGATGGTATCACATAAGTGCAACTATTCCACTCCCCTTAGATCTCAAAATTGCCTGATCTCGACAGTCTCGCGCGTAGGTACAGGTATCATTAAAATGAATAGTAGAGTGTGAATGGGACCGCACAGTTCTCAGTTTGGCTTTGTTGTGTATAGTTATGCTATAACATATATCACATGTATGTTACATATTTTTTATAACATACATGTGATATATGTTATAACATTAGTATATATATGTTATACATAAGAGGTAGTATTTTAAAGGTTATATTGTTTAATAATTGTAATGACTTGAGGTTATAGTTTTTACAAGGTCTAGGGGTTAGGTATTAGGTGTTATAAGGGTTTAATGTTATAGGGGTCAAGGGTTACACACATTTAGGATTAGGAATTTAATTCAAGCATCATTATAAGTGTTAGGATTTATACAATTATAAGGGTTTGAGAGTTAGAATCTAGATTTTATGAGGGTTATAAGATATACATGTTAGGGGTTGGGTAGGAGTTAGGCATTAGGAATTATACCTATTATAGGTTAGGGTTTATAAGAGTTATAAGCGATAATTATTAGGGGTTGGAGTTTATGTTAGTTTTTTGGGTTGTAGAAGTTAGATGTTAAGTGTTATATGGGTCATAGGTTAAATATTTAGGGTTATAGGGGTTGGGGATGTTAGGGATAATAGGGATAAAGGTATATAAGTTTTGTAGGTGTTAGGATTTGTACAATTATAGGGGTTTGAGGTTATAAGATTTAATTAGTGATTATACTATTTAGTGGTGATATGAGTCATATGGGATAAAAATTATAGTGCTTTGGAGTAAATTAGAGGTTATAAGGGATAAGGGTTTCATGTGATAAATGTTATAAGAATCAAGGGTTATGAAGATATAGAAACTGTCTTTTAATGATTATAATTTATAGAGTTTATATGGGTTAGGATTTATAGGGGATAATGGTTATAAGTGTTAAGGGGCATGATTCTATAGATATCTTAAGAATGCTAAGAGTTGGTGACTTTAAGGTTAAAGGTTTTAAGAATTTTGTTTTGTTTGTTTTATTGTTTTATTAAATTTATATA